>CM075857.1:17216462-17469455 GCA_037975125.1 Latrodectus hesperus | reverse complement strand
GAAATATTGGCCAATGTTCTGTCAATGTTGGCCAATATTTTGAATGGCGATAAATGCCGAATGTTGATATGTGTTGATATTGAATAATATTATATAATATTTAAAAAAATAATTTGATTCAGATAGTCTATAAATTGCATTTACTTGAATTATTTTAGAAGACTGTGATTTGAAACTCGTTTTTAAAACTTTATGAAGTTAATGAATTATGCATACATTTTCCCTAGAAATTCTTTGAATATTGAATAACATGGTATAATATCTTATCTACAATATTATGCTAACATTATTAAATATTCTTGTTACAATTTGAAGTTTTATGGAAACGAAGTGAAAATAAATGAGCAGTGAATTTTGAATTGTTAACAAAGTTCCTTTGGTTGTTTAGTCTCAACATTAGTAGTGTTATTTGTTGTATGCAATATTTTGTTATAATTTTAATTCTCTTATTTTAACTGTTTTACAAAAAATTGGTTCATCATGCCAGGTAGTAAATTTAAATCTTTTAAACGTAAAGCAGGTAGACAATTAGAAAATATAAAACGTCAAGTAGAACTTAATGAATGGGTTTTTAATGCTCAGTAAATTTAAATGGATACTTGATTTTATAGTGTTTTGTTTCATAATTAGTTTTTGATTTAAAAAGTTTATTGCATTGAATGTAAGCAAACTGTTAATTATAATTACATCTGTTTAATTTGAAATAATATTGAGAATTTTGATTGCATATCATAGTCATTTTCTTTGCACTATAAAAGTATGAATATTAACACTTGAAAACAGGTTTTATTGAAAAGAATATTTAAAATATGTATTCATATAAATTCTAATAACATGTTCAATAATTAATTAATAAACGCAGGAAAAAACTACTGTTTTTTACAATAATATTCTATTCAAAAGTTTAACAAAATTCTATTTAATAGTCTCATCAGAATAGAATACTCAGTACCAAAATGAGTTACTTCCTGATATTTAAATTAAACAAATAACACTATATAGGAATATTATCTAACGTCAAAATTAAATATTATTTAACGTCGAAATTGAATGTTTCATAATATTTAAATACCATGTCAAATAACATTGTCAGGGAATATTATTTAACGTTGAAATGGAATACTTTTCAACATTCAAATACAATGTCAAATAACATTTTCGCGGAATATTATTTCACGTCGAAATGGAGTATCAAATAATATTATATAATATCAAACAATATTATTTAATATTGAAATACAATATTATATAATATTATCTAGGTGGGGTCATTTTAATATTATATAATATTGTCAGAAAATATTTTATAATATTTACTTACAATATTGGCCAATTAACATTTGCTACTTGGGTTCTTATTAAAGCCTGATGGAACTAAGTAAATTTCAAAGTGTGTTCATTTACTACAAGAAATTTATCAATTTAAAGCATTGTGATAATCTAGTTTACTATATGTACAGAATATAATTTTGTTCTCAAGAATACATTTTTATTCCTTGGCAAATAATTTATCATTTGCAACTAAAAGTATTTAAAACTATTTGCACCCAACAGCAGAACACTAAAGAGCTAAGTAAAATTGAACCCTACACTAAAAAAATGTGTTTCTCAAAATCTCCTCATTTGCTTGTTTCACTTCTCAGAGAGTCAGTCACTTTTTGCACGTGAAGGCTACATTCACTCTCAGCAGAATGTAAGCTTTAGGAAAATCTTTTTTTTTTATCACACTCCATTTTTTACCCTTTCCATCAGTATCAACAGAAATGTTAAAAAAAAATAGTATTTTGAGTATCTCCATTTTTTTATTTTATCATTTTGAATGCTTTTTCTTGCATCAATTTAAGAAACATTTAATGGCTTCTAAAAGGAAGAATACTAATTCAACTCTCATCACAATGAATACATCTGAAAAAGGTAAATTCATCCAAAAAAGGGGGTGGGGAAACAATAGAAAAGATAATATGCAAATTATTTCTTTAACTTAGTTTTCTAAAAGGAAGTGAGAAGAAAATCTGAAAAATGCAATGATGTTTTTAAACTTAATTTGAAATCATGAATAGTATATAAAAATTCTGCACATCAGAAAAATCTTTCTGAAAAATCAAGTTCATTTAAAGTCTAATAACAGTAAATTGTAATGTTTCAAATCAATCTCAGAGACAAAAGAGAAAACCTCGATAAGTGCCCCAGAATAATGTGTATCATTCTAAAATATATGAACAGCAGAATTAACACATGCTTATCTTTATTTTAAAAAAAACTATTTTTAGCCATATTCTCGCTTGGGATTAAATTATAACTAGCTGCAATGGAGGGAAGTTTAAATCAATGTTGATCACATACACACACTGTCTAACTTATGATAAAATTTTTGCTCCTTTTCATATTTGTGGGTAGTTAATTATTAAGTTGCTTGAGTAGTTAATTTAAAATACAATGAATACTGATATGGATTGCCAGAATTATTTACGAAACAGTGAATCAGGCAACATTTTTCCTTTATGAGCTTCCGTATTATAAGCTATGCAATATTCTGTAAAAGATTTCCCTCGCTTCTAGAAAATAGCACATAGCTCTTTTCCTCATTTTTTTATAAAATGTGTCATACATGTGTAACTCCTGGGAGTACAAAAGATTAATTACCTCAAACTGAAAAACTTAATCTAACACCTGTAATGACTCTTGTTATATGAATCAGTTAAATAGTTCAAATCAATGAACACTAACCACCAAGTTGCCTATAACCTGCATTATTGATATTATTCTTTAAAACATGTCATTGATGCAAGTCATTATCATTGATATTATTTAAAATCAAGATATATTGTTATTGACTCTAATTACTGCATTTTAAGAAGCGTTATAAATCTTAATAAAATTTTAAAAGAACTGCTCTGTAGTAAATGATTGACTTAAAAACACATATGATTGCAAACTAAATTTGAAATTAAGGTAATTAAAACATAATAATTAACCAAACTTTTTAATTACTTTATCCATTATAAAGCACATAAAATTTAACAAATTTATGTGAAAAATAAATAAAGTGCTTAAAATATAGGAATATATTCTCTTTTTGTAAATTTGATTTTACTCGTTGAAGTATACAAAGTTAATACAAAAATAAACACAGATATTTTACAATTTTTAAAAAGTTATATATTCTATAATTGCAAATACAAAAGTTACTGCCAAACATTACCTCTTAAGTCATTAGTACATGTTCTCTCCAATACTTCTTGACTATGTTTTGAGTAAGTACAGTTCAAGTCATTGGTCACACAAAACACATTTAGGAAAATCCACCACTCTAATTGTAAAGAGATAGTCCTGTTATCAGTCAATACTTTAAATGCAGCCACTGCAGTCTTTCCTGAAAAACTGGAAACAGTTCTCTCCTCCCCCAGAATCTTCCACATCTTATTCCACAATGGGCAGAATCAAACCCTAAATTTTTTGAGACATAGTTTAATTATTGAAAAGGGAATGGGGTGTACTTTAATAGAATCTGACAAATACAGAAATACAAGATTTCATATTTATAATTTCCGCAAATAAGTAATATCTATTTAATTAAAAAAATTTTATTCAATATTCTTTATATTACTGGCTTATACATTTTATGAAATAATGGGTATAAATATCTTCAATAGATTCCTATCTATTTAGTACATTAAGATGTGTCGAATTTTAGTACATTAAGATGTGTCTGCAATGGAGGGAAGTTTAAATCAATGTTGATCACATACACACACTGTCTAGCTTATGATAAAATTTTTGCTTCTTTTAAAATCTGTGGGTAGTTAATTATTAAGTTGCTTGAGTAGTTAATTTAAAATACAATGAATACTGACATGGATTGCCAGAATTATTTACGAAACAGTGAATCAGGCTACATTTTTCCTTTATGAGCTTCCGTATTATAAGCTATGCAATATTCTGTAATAGATTTCCCTCGCTTCTAGAAAATAGCACATAGCTCTTTTCCACATTTTTTTATAACATGTGTCATACATGTGTAACTCCTGGGAGTACAAAAGATCTTTATATTACTGGATTATACATTTTATGAAATAATGGGTATAAATATCTTCAATTGATTCTTATCTATTTAGTACATTAAGATGTGTCCAACAACCTCTTTTCAAATAAATATATTTATAGAAAACACAAAATACATACTATTATTAAATAAAGTTTCTAATATGACTTGTTTCCAAATAACTGTTTAATAAAGGAAATTTTAATTTTTCTTCTAGTTTTTTTCTTTGTAAATCTTAAAACTTTAGTTTCATATCCATATTCTAAGGCTTTTATACTTTTTTAATCATTCAATATACTTTATCATTTCTTGGTTATTTATAAATATACTGTTAAGTAAACTTTTTTAATAATTTTTTAATTGATATTATATTTTTATAATAAATATAAAAGTTACAGCTAGGATACAAATGTTGGCAATCGATGAGATAACGCTCTAGTACAAAAAGTATGATGGTATGTAAAAAATAATGTGGAGAAAAAACTTACCATCATTCAAAATAATTGATATCTCCATTTTTTTCCAACAAGCTTCTTAATCTTTTGTTCATTCCTATTAGAAATAAATTGTTGCAAAAATTAATGAGAATATTTTTAGTCAACTCAGAATTCTATTAAATTATTTCAAGAGCCTATGAATTTACAGCAATAACAATTTTTTTAATTACATAATCAATATTATATATATTACAGGATTATGTACATTTTATGATATGTAGGTATGTATAGATTAAGAGTTTATAATATCTTCAATTGATTCTTATCGATTTAGTGCATTAAGATGTATAGAACACCATTTTTCAAATAAATATATTTATTGAAAACAAAATAAATAGAACTATTAAATAAAGTTTCCAACACGACTTTTTCCAAATAATTATTTAATTAAAGAAACTTTAAATCTTCTTCTATTTACTTTCTAACTCTTAAAATAATACAGTTTCAAATCCACATTCTAAGGCTTTTGTATATAATTTTTAATCACTCCATATTTTTTTCCATTTCTTAGTTATTTATAAATACATTGCTAAATAAGTAATTTTTTTAATTTTTAATAGATAATACATATCTATAATAAATCGAAAAATTATGGCTCTTATACAAATGTTCACTGATGTTGGTATTTTTCAACAAGATCTGGCTCCATATACTTATATACTAACGAAAATTTTTTTCAAGAACAGAAATTAGCAGTTTATGATTGATCTGCTAATTCTCCTCATGAAAATTCCATCAGAAATTTATGGAGAATTGTAAAAGAAAGTATGAATATTAATTAAAATAAATATAAAATTTAAATAGAATGCTGAAAGAAGACAATGATTATGAATGTTCTAGAAGTGTGGAAGAAAAAAACACTAACAGTTAAATGTCAATTCAAATTAACGATAATTCATCTTATTACATATAAAATGAACAGCCTTTACCTTTGATACTGAGTTTACAAAATGTCACAGATATAAAATTCAACATCTTAAATTTTTTAAATTACTCCCCTCTTTAAAAAAAAAGAAAAAAAAACCCCATCTGGTAAAGCAAAACAATTCCAACAGAAAAAATTTTAAAACATTTCTCATTTTATACAATCTTACAATCTAATTTAGAGCAAAGTATTTTAAAAAATCAACATTAAAAAATTTTGTTTACCTTTTTTTATTGACATAGGTTTACTTTGCACTACTATATATAATTTTTCTAATCATACAATTTTTCTAATCTAATCATAAAAATCGATTTCATTCTTTTATGTGAGCAGTACTGTTATGATTAGAATTTCTCTCCCAGTGATCTTAGTAAGTTTTTTTATTAACTGTGTCACCTTTTCAAGTTTCAGTGTCGTAAATTTCTTATGTCTCTTACAACAGATAATGTTAGCATTTTTTTGACAGCTTGTTTTGGAAAGATTTGAATAACAAATCTACAACATTTGATAATATTTATTAATTTATCATCTATACTAGTTACGATATCTTTAAGGAATATTCTACAAATTAAGAAAACAACAATAGAAAGAAAAGACTTATTTTCTCACTAACCTAATACTTCGATAGTATTATCCATATTAATTATAAAAAATAATTCTACAGTCAGAAACTTTTTGATTAGTATTTCACATTCTGTATATCTGTGTGCATATGAAAAATATATATTGATATATGTACATCAAAAATGCATTGCACCATAAAAATAAAAAAAACTTAAAATTTAAGCAATTTCAATTCAAAACTCATATCTATGATTAAAAGATTTTCTTCACAGAAAAGCCTTTTTATACTAACCCATGCTTGGTTAGGTAAATATCAAATTAACAGAAAATGTATTTTTCACTGCTTTTATTTATATGCTGTCATCATACAAATTATTCCTTCCGTCAACTATATGTAGCTAAGAGAGAAAATTTCAAAAATATCCCAAATTCCTTAAAAATGGAAAACCAAAGTTATAAAGAGCTATTCCTATCAACCATCAAAATAAGATAATTAAATATTATGATATTTTAGGTTTATATTTTTTAAATCTTACTTTTAAAATTTCATCAATTTTATTAAAGATGTTAATATGACATTTAGGTAATTTAATTTTAAAAAACTTTCCATTAATCGAAGAGTTAGGTAAATAAATCATGTGACTAGAATTTAAAATTGCTACACAATACATAAAAGACAACTAAATGGCAATTTTCCAACCAAAATGTGAAAAGGTAAGAAAACAAATTAAATATTGTCCAAGAGAATAACCATTTTTTTCAAAATTTATTAGAGTATGTGAGAATTCAAATCAGAATAAAAATGATGCTATAATTATTAGAATACAGTAAGATTTGAATGCAATTTTATATTTTTGATAAGGCAGCCATTTTCTTATGTGTAACTTCACTGACAATAATTACTTGATAAAAGGTGATTGACAATATTATTTTACAAATCCCATTTTTCAAATTTTGAAGAATATTAATGCAGTTGCAACTTACTTCATGTCAATGAAACTGAACACCTGACCTTGTCAATGATTGAAGATTAAGTAAACTGTATGCATTCACACCGACGCCAAGAAAACTTGATTCGGTTAACTTGTCAACAACATTTTTTCTGACTTTCTTTCCTTGATGACTAGGCAATGAATATGGACCTATAAATATATTTAAAAAATTTTACTATTTTAGTATGTTAACAGTTAAATACAAAATTAAAGGAAGTAATTCAATGAATAAAATTGTTTACAACAAAACGAAAATTCAATTTTAGAATACTCACAAGAAACACAAAAGAAAATCGCCCATTATTCATTTTCAAAGATGTGAGTATTCATTTCCCCCTAATTTCTATTCTTTAATATGCATTAAAAAATGCCTCTTACACAAACAGAAGTATTTTATTTCACACAAATAAATATTTATTAATATAAATTTGAAAACTTAAAAATACATTTTCAGTTTTACCCTCTTAAAAAAACATATACTGAGAAATCGCTCAAATTAACATGAAGCTTAAACAGAATCAAATCTATATTAATTCTTACAAGAATACATAATTTTCATAAAACAGCAAAACTTGATATCAAAATTAAGTTATTGGAAAATTAATAGAAAAAACTTCTGGAATTTCTTACTAATAAAATTTATACTAATTCTTTGATCCATTTTTCAAGATTTGCTTCTTCTGACAGATTCTTCTAAAACTCGCACATCAATTTATACAAATATTGGTTTTATTATTGAAGAGGAATTCAAACACTTTTAACAAACTGAAACTGGGTAATGCACTTGCTTTTGATGAATGTATACAGTTTGATGTGGTTATATTATTTTTTCTTTAATGATATAAAAACTGGTTTGATTCATTGTTCCACATAATGATTGCAAATTTCTTTTTCAATATCTGAGAATACAAATCATACTGTTATTTTCTCAACAAATTTGCTTCGTTAGTAATTAATAACAATTTTCAGTCTTGAACTCTTAATATTTATCCTTGGATATGAACCCTTTATAATCTTAAAATTATCTCTAACGTTTTCAATAGAATTTTCGGAAAAATTATTTTAAGGAAATTGCAAATTAAATTTCTATGTGAAAGAGAATAAACACAAGTAACAAATTTAAAGCAAAAGTAAACTCTTAAATTAAGTCATATGCAACACTTACAATATCAGAAGATTGGCAAGAGTTCAATGATGTAGATTATCAAAAGCAGTTTTCAGTATAAGTGTGGAAATTCTGGGAATTAGTGAGAAGACTTCAAAGTCTGACCAAAATCTACAACTTCACAAGTGCATAATTTAATAACTTTTGATATAATCAATATTAGAAGAATGTCCATTCTTCAACAAAAAACTATGTATTCTGTTTGTAAAAGGCATGACCAATATGTTGAGATTAAGGATGAACAGATTGAGATAAAGGATGATAAATAAATTTTATAGTCAATTATAAATAATTACAAATAAATATGCACCAAGTCCACAAAGCATTTTGTGTAAAAATTCAACAGACTATAGGATATTGAAAAAAATTTTTGGATAATACCCCACTTATTTTGAAATTGATTTTATTCTTGTTTAAATCATTTATACAGTGTATGTATTACCAATTATTAAAAACTCTGACGAAAACAAATTTAGATATCCTATCTTGTTTCAGAAAAAAACATGTTTGCCTATCAAAAGGTTACTTAGAAACAATCAATTAATTTGACTATTAGCTGAAATATATGATCATTTGTCATTCTAGAAAATTTAGGTTGTGTTACAATTATTAACCATACAAACATGAAAAAACCTATACAGTGATCATAGAATGTAGGTCTACAATTTAATATTGATTTTATATATATATTTTAGAAATCTTCCGATTCTAAAATATATATAATATTATTTCATCGATAAGAATTGATATAAATTAAATATTCTATGAAAAGGAAAAAATGAAGCATTTTTATCTTGTTATTAATTTTAATTTGCATGGGAAATTCCCTATTTCAATTTTAAGGAAATTTATTTGAAAACAAAAATACACTAAAGTTTGTCAAGAAGTTCGCTAGAAACCCATAAAGCAATAACAAATGAACTTTCAAAACAGCTTTGAAGTTATCATATTTTCCTCGATATAACCCATGGAATGTCTGCTTGAATTTCTTTGGACATAATATACAGCACCACCGACTATCTGATAAAAATCTTACAATAAAGGTTTTAAAAGAAATGTCTGTAGTGCCCGAAACGTTTTATAAAATAATTATCAGTTATAATCAGTTTTTCCAATTATGTTCAAAATTAATTCCTCAGAGAGTATTACAGCTGCTATTAGATATAGTCATTACATTTTGAAATGAACTGTAATATTCTTAAAAAACTACATTTAATGCATAGAATTTTCAGAATAGAATCCACATATTATGTTCACTTCCGCATGGTGATATAGAAAGTGTGCATGTTACTCAGCTGACTTTAAACTAAAAGCTCTATAGAGAAATGAAAATAAACATTAATATAAAGATTAAAAAACTAAGCATGTGCAATAGTATTATCAAAATTTTCCTGTAAGTATTGGCCTTCATGTAAAATTTTTTACTTTAAAAATTATATTTAATGCCTTCAATAAACTTAGCTATAACAGAAAAATTTTTTAAATAATCAATATTTTAGACTACTAAATTATGCATTGTATAAAATAATGGGAAATTTTAGAAATCTAATGATACATAAGTCTTAATTTATTTTGTATCTCAAGATATATATATAACAATCTTTTCAAATAAATAAATATTGGATACTTTTGTCCTGTTTACTTTCAAACTCTTAAAACTATACAATTTCAGGTCCATATTTAAAGCATTTTTATTTCTTTTAATAATTCAAGACTCATTTCTTGATTAGTAATATGTGCAAAAGTTAACTGATTACTTGAGCTTTCAAAGAGAAGCACATACAACTACTAACATAAAAATTAATCTCATAACATTAGTTACCTAAATTACGTGAAGATAAACCTTATACTAAAAATAAATATTTAAATTTCAGGTTTTGGAAGAATCTATTTGACTGAATTATTTCTTAGAAGGAATCCAATACTATCCAATTAACTTGACTCTATCAGCTGATTCTGGAAATTTTAATTTAGATTCTGTTACAATTATTAATTTTGCAAACATGTCAAGATCTATAAAGTGATCATATAATGCACAATCAGAATTTATAAGTGATATGATTTTATATATCTTCAGATTCTAAAATATATTATATGTTATTCCATCTATAAGAACTGTGATATAAGTTAAATATTTTATTGTACATAAGAAAGAAAAATGGATGAAAGAGAATGAAGAAAAATGAGAAATTCCCTATTTCTATTTTAGTGCAATATATTTGAAAACAAAAATACACAGAACTGCTTGTCTGGAAGTTCGATAATTGAGAAAACTATCAACTATGAGAAGATAATAATTAATTACATTAAATAAGATTGCTAATCAATTAGAGCTAGAAACTTATAAAGCAATAACAAATAAACTTTTAAAACAGCTTCACAGTTACCATATTTTCCTCTACATAATCCATGGAATATGTGCTTGAATATCTTTGGGCATATTATACATTAATACATCTGAGAATACTACGTATAGTATGTAGAATTTACAGAATATAATCCACATAATGATAATGTGTTCATGTATCACCATGTATAAAGTAGAGTGTGCATGTTACAGAGATGATTTTTAACTAAAAGCTCTTATAGAGAAATGAAAATAAACATTAATATAGAGGTGAAAAACTAAGCATGCTCAGTAGTATAATCAAAATTTTTCAGTATATATTGATAAACTTTCCAGTATTACAAAAATTATTTTGCATAAATATGCTAAATAATTTATTTTAAAAGTTGTTCTTAACCAAAAATGCACATTATGTATATGCAACACAACATTTTTCAATAATAACTCCAAATAATATAAACAATTACAAAAATTAATGAGAGCATTTTTTATTTAAGTTAGAATTATTTATATAATGATTACTTTATATGCCTTTAATGTATTTACAGCTATAACAGAAAATTTATTTAAATAATCCATATTCTCTGCACTACTGAATTATGCTTTGTATAAATTAATGGGAAATTTTAGAGATTTCTATCTATTAATTCATTGAGCACTTTAAGAAGTATATAATAATCTTTTCAAGTAAATATACTTATTAAAATCAAATACCGGGTAACTTTTATCCTAATTTTTATTCAATAGAAGAAATTGTAAATTATTCTGTTAACTTTAAAACTCTTAAAACTATACTATTTCATAACCATATTCTAGGCATTTTTATTTCTTTAATAGTTCAAAAGATTCTCATTACTTAATTATTTACAAGAGCAAAATTTTGCCGATTATTTAAGCTTTCGAAGAAAAGTACATAATTACTTGCATAACTAGTCTTATCACATTAGTTACCTAAATTACATGAAGATGATGAACCTTACACTAAAAAAATCTTTAAATTTCAGGTCTTGGAAGAATCTGTTTGACTGAATCATTTTTACATATTGATTCGATGGAAACTTTGAACTTTATTGAAATTTACATTAAAACAATTTTTAATTAAAATCTTTACTAAGAAATTTCCAAATATGAAATCTATCCTCAAGACAGATGTGCCTATGACATAGGGGAAAACCTAAGCAAGAACTTTACTATAAAAGAAATCCATATTTTTTGCAAATTAAACATAATTATCTGACTAAGTTGTGTTATCAAATTTAATAAACTAAAGTTTAAAAAAGGACCTTTAATTTAAATATATTCAAATTATTTTACAGAAAATAGAGAACAGAAAAATAAAACTTTAATCTTAAAATTTTATTTAAAACATAACATAGAAAGCCTTACATAAATTCTTCATTTGTGCCACAAGCAGTAAAAAAAATTACTAAACCAAAATAAAAACTTACATTTAACAAAACGCCCTTTCTCGTCTCTTGGTCTCTTCACTGATTGATTGCCTGCAAAAATAAAGGAATTTTTATCATGGAGACATGGCAAATAGGTAAGAAAAATATTTGCTATACTGTCATATGAAAGAATATTTGCTACACAACTATAAGTAATTCCTTAGATGAACTCGGGAAGAAATTGTTAATTTAATAGAACAGCTTTAAAAAATGAATATTTAAATTAATGTCATATGAAATTATCTAATTACAATTTCAATCACCTTTCAAATCAGAAAAACAATATCGCACAAAACTATCTAAAGAATGTGAAAGAAAGCTTAGAATACTTTTTATAAATTTAAAAAATAATGTAGATATGTTTCAAAATAATTATTTCTGTAATAACTAAATTATTTCAAATTAAAATTTAACTTAATCATAAGCACACTTTACACCCGATTGAATGTTTTATTATTTGTCAAATTGCTAGATGTCTTTACTATACACCATTTCAAAATTAACTTCATTAATAAATTAGACACAGATATAATAACCTTTTCTGTCAATGTTTGTATAAGTTTAACTAATGTTTTTTTAAAGTTTTTAAAAAATAGAAATAAAATTATTTCAAGAATTTTCATAAACTATAAAGTTTTAATACGAATAAAGCTTTTCATACAGATTGTTTTAATATTTTAAAATACAACTTAATTTTAGAAAGTACTTGCAGTGTGACAGTTGATTAGCACAAAGAATTAGACTACTTTATATATAAATAACACGCACTTGTCAAACATAAAACGTTGGTTTTCTTTCGTTTTAAATAATTTAACCAGAATTTTTATTATTTAGTCAAAGTAAAATGTTGCTCTTTTTTGAAAAAATTCTATTTTTATAGTGCAGGAGATACTTTCAGCTTACGAATTAACATTATCTAAAATTGTTTACATTAAATTTATATACTAATGATGTCGGTAAAATTCATTGCTTCAAAAATTTACAAAAGAAAGGAAATGTGAAAAACAAAAGAATATGCAAATTACCTTTTTGCCTGAAATTAGAATTTTTGATAACAGGTACAATCAATGGAAGAACAGGAGCTTCATCAGCTTCAACTTCCATATTAAGCTCTTCCATCTGGTCGATAGAAGGCTCAATATCACCTTAAAAATTATGAACAAGATACAGTTTATTAATCTTAAAATGCATCCTAATTTAAATAAATTCAACTTATATAATTCAATTAACAGTTACTTTCCTTTGAGTAAGCTCAAACAAATACCATTTGTTATACAATAAAAATCTTGTCAATTTCAAAATTATTTTATTAGCTTCTATACAATATGCTCAAATTGACTGATTATTTAGTCACTTCCATTGTTTACATGTTATTCCTAACAGCTGCACCAACTTGTGACCCCTTAAAGAAGAAGTTAGGTTTGTTTTTTACTCAATTTTAACCTTTTTTACACATGAGAAATAACTAGACATTAGCTAACTAGAGTAGAATCTAAATCACTACAAAGATCTTTGGGATTTATGAATTGACAGAAATTTTATGCATTATCCCAGATGACTTGCTCAATTTAAAATTTTGAATGACCCATAAGAAATAATTCTTGTTATTTAAGAATTTTATCAATTTTATAAAAATTATAAGAAATCCAATGAAAGAGCTTAAAGTAAACCTGAAAAAGTAAATTAAATAAAATCCTATTTCTCAGCAAACATTATACTCAATAAAATATAGAATAACACAAATGTTTAGGACCAATACTAAAAGAATTTCCAATTCAATAATGAAGAAATAAAATACAAGTTCTTCAACAAGGTAAACTATTATTGGCTGATAACACTACTATGTCAAAGCATTACTAAATTAAACTTAATTTATTTTTTAGTCAAAAAAGTTGCCTAAAATTGATTTTATTCAATTAATAGCAATACAAAATGTCTAACGAAAAAAATTGGCTTTTTGATGCCTTCATCATTGCCTAAATTCAATAATTTTTCACAAAAAGAAATTTCATTTTCCGAAAAAAGAAATTTTATTATGACTATTTAAAGATTAACTTGTATAATTGGAACTAACAATTTTAGCGTTTTTAAAATTTTATTATTGTTTTACAGTGCATTTTTGCACAGGATTAATAAATAATTAGGAAAAATATTTAAAAGTAATTTATAACCATTGCAAATATTCATTTAGATGATAAAATTGTAAACTAAGGAGCTGCTGAAATTTAAGTGCCAGAATTAATATGCAGCTGCTAACTCTTATATAAATCTAACACATTTAGTTAAAGTTACAATATATACCTTAAAAAAAGATTGTGCTTGGCAAATCCCTGGTTTTTGACAAGTAAAATTTTACATGTTTCTAAATGCTACAAACGCTGTAAGATGAGGAATATGGTTATTGAATAATGGTGGTCCTAAATTAATTAAAAATTTTCAGTCTCTAATGCATACTAATTTCATTTGTTTTGTCTCCCCCTTTCATTTATAATGTGATTATTTCGGTAAAAATTATAAAGTGTATATTACATGATAAAGAACACTTGGAATCTAATGGAAGTGTACTAAAGGATACTAAAGATGAAAAACATCAAAGTATATTTTCATCTGAAATTGAAACATTTGTAAGTTAAAATCAGAGAAGTGCTGATCAAAACTGTCAAAAGCCATCCTGTGCAGACATAGTATCAAATTAGTTAGTTCCGTAACAAATTTTTGGAATCCTGTATCAACATTAATACAATGGCATTAGTTAAACACATTTTCCAACTGAATGAGATTTGAAGCTAACAAGATTTGTTTACTAAGTTTATATTTTTCTCAAAATATTAATGATTTAGTTACTAATACACAATTATTTCATAAACCACTAAAAATACTTCAGAAGTACAATTGTATTTAAGCCCTTAATGCTTCAATAGATCTGGTGTGCTTTTAATTATATATCACAGATTACTTGAAAGTATGTGACCCTTGCTTAAGCATTACTAGATGAGGCATTTAGCTTTAGTTCTCAAATTAATTGTTCACTTTAATTATTGTTGAATATATGATTCATCAAAATTTATATTGAAAGTTGCAATATTAAAAATTATTAGAAACTTCTCAACTTTGCTACATATTTTTATACATCAACAACGTCTCTGAAACATTCTGAAAGCTAACAACTTTGTAATTAAGAAAACAAAAATATTTAAATTACATATAAACTCAAATTTTTATTAATTATAATTACATTAATACTATTTCATGTATTGTCAATAAATGAAGCAACCAATTTTTATCATACTTACTGCTATCAGATGAAATTCTTCTTAGCCTCTTAAGAGGACGAATTTCATCTTCACCTGTACAAGAATTCACGAATTAAAAAACATTTCATAGATATGAAATCTATTTAAATAAAGATAGTTTGCAAATCTACTTGAATATTTATTTCTAAACGCACTGGAACTAGAGAGACAGATGCACTCTTTTTTAATTAGGTAAAAAAAGAAAAATTAACATCCGAAATTAAACATTTATAATCTAAGTTTTAATGAATTTTTTGAATAATTTGAGTATAACTTTATATAAAGGTAAACACTTCTTGCTTATAAGTATACTTAATTGTACATAACAAACGTGGTGAAACATTCTTCAATTAATCAAGCATAATAAACTTGTTAAAACTTTTTTCTGTTTTAAATAAAGAAAACAAAGCATTCTATTAATATTAGGGTAGAATTTTAACAAAACCAACCAAAGCTGTAACTCAATTTATGTACACTAAAATATTACCTTGGGGTAACGCACTGCCTATGCCTCTCCGTTTCTAAATAATTCTTATTGAACCTTCCTCTGTACCTTAATTAAAAACTATAAATTTTATATTTTATGTAATTTTCCACAATCTAAATCTTAACATCTCATCTAACTTTCATTATATATTAAGTAAGAATATTTTGATGTATGAAGCTTGGCTAAACACTCCTGGTCAAACCCACGCTAAAAGTATGATCTGTGGATCATCAGCAAGGATTATCTCTGAAATTCGAAGGTGCTCTAGGCAGAAGATACGTTTAATCGTAGGCTTCATAACTGGGCACTACTGTTTCAGAAAACACCTCCATAAAATGTGACTGTTTGAGCAAGACCCTATCTGCCGGAAATGTCATACGCAAGAGGAAATGGCCAAGCATATCATTTACGAATGCGAGACTCTTGCCCTCCCTAGATTAACTTCTTTAGGCTTCATCCACACCAGAGAGTTACGCCTAGTCTCCATTAAACGGTTATCGGACAAAGTGGGTGACCCGAGCAACTGGAACTAAGAAACGTTGTGTTTCGAGTTAACAGTACAAAATGCTGATAAAAGCAGAGGTGCCCAATGACATATAAACCCAACTCAAAGAAAATGAATATTTTTGAATACTTAAATTTCAATTACTGTATACATAGAGGATATTAAAAGCCACAATATTTTATCATAAATGTAAAATTTGTTTAAAAATAATTTGCCATTAATTTTTTATTTTAATACTCTGTAAATTAATAACTACATAAATTCATTACTAGCTCATTTTAACAAATCAAGCTATTGTTATTTGGCTATGATTACTTGAAGAAAACTAGCATGAACAAATTTATTGTTTTATATTTTATTCTCAACAATCACATCGATTCTCTACAATGAAAAAGTAAAAGATCAGCAAGCAAACTCTTCCATCCTAAACTATCAAAATATTTCTTAATATTAAACACTATGTGAAATTTAAAACAAGCAAAAAGCTAAAACATAACTAATTAAAAAGTATATTTCAATACGCAATAAATTCACTGATATGCCGTAAGTAGCTTTAACAATAAATTGAGAGTTCAAAATTCCGATATCACTTATATTTGTAATGCTTAAGTTATTGCAGTATTCAATTAGAAAAAAAATCTATGTTATAAAAGCGTATTCAAAGCATCGTAACTGAGTATAAAGTTTCTTACAGTTAGAAAAAACTATTCAGTTAAGCCATTAATTAAAAATAGTTGCTTGTTAAATTATATTTTCAACAAAAAAAATTTATGTATCGAAAAACTTACTATCAGAAGAAACAATTGCTCGTCTCTTCTTCCTCAAAGCTGGTCTAATTATATCATCTTCACCTAAGTAGCAAAAAAATCACTAATTAAAAAACTTTTCATAGATATGAAATCTATTTAAATGAAGATAGTTTGCAATTAATCTATTTTAAATCTACCAAGCTCAATTGAAATAGCACAAAATGAAAAAAGTACTATATAAAAACTAAAATCTACTTCAATATTTATTTTTAAACGCACTGGAACTAGAGAGACAGATGTACTCTTTTAATTAGGCAAAAAAAGAAAAAATTAACATCCGAATTTATACATTTATAATCCAAGTTTTAATGAATTTTTTGAATAATTTGAGTATAATTTTATATAAAGGTAAACACTTCTTGCTTATAAGTATACTTAATTGTACATAACAAACGTGGTGAAACATTCTTCAATTAATCAAGCATAATAAACTTGTTAAAACTTTTTCTGTTTTTAATAAAGAAAACAAAGCATTTAATTAATATAAGAGTAGAATTTTAACAAAATCAGCCAAAGCTGTAACTCAATTTATGTAGACTAAAATATTACCTTGGGGAAAGGCACTGCCTATGCCTCTCCCTTTCTAAATAATTCTTATTGAACCTTCCTCTGTACCTTAATTAAAAACTATAAATTTTATATTTTATGATTCATCGAAATTTATATTGAAAGTTGCAATATTAAGAATTATTAGAAACTTCTCAACTTTGCTACATATTTTTATACATCAACAACGTCTCTGAAACATTCTGAAAACTAACAACTTTGTAATTAAGAAAACAAAAATATTTAAATTACACATAAACTCAAATTTTTAAAATTTTTATTAATTATAATTACATTAATACTATTTCATGTATTGTCAATTAATGAAGCAACCAATTTGTATCATACTTACTGCTATCAGATGAAATCCTTCTTAGCCTCCTAAGAGGACGAATTTCATCTTCACCTGTACAAGAATTCACGAATTAAAAAACAGTTCATAGATATGAAATCTATTTAAATAAAGATAGTTTGCAAATCTACTTGAATATTTATTTCTAAACGCACTGGAACTAGAGACAGATGCACTCTTTTTTAATTAGGCAAAAAAAGAAAAATTAACATCCGAAATTATACATTTATAATCTAAGTTTTAATGAATTTTTTGAATAATTTGAGTATAATTTTATATAAAGGTAAACACTTCTTGCTTTTAAGTATACTTAATTGTACATAACAAACGTGGTGAAACATTCTTCAATTAATCAAGCATAATAAACTTGTTAAAACTTTTTTCTGTTTTTAATAAAGAAAACAAAGCATTTAATTAATATAAGAGTAGAATTTTAACAAAATCAGCCAAAGCTGTAACTCAATTTATGTAGACTAAAATATTACCTTGGGGAAAGGCACTGCCTATGCCTCTCCCTTTCTAAATAATTCTTATTGAACCTTCCTCTGTACCTTAATTAAAAACTATAAATTTTATATTTTATGATTCATCGAAATTTATATTGAAAGTTGCAATATTAAGAATTATTAGAAACTTCTCAACTTTGCTACATATTTTTATACATAACAACGTCTCTGAAACATTCTGAAAACTAACAACTTTGTAATTAAGAAAACAAAAATATTTAAATTACACATAAACTCAAATTTTTAAAATTTTTATTAATTTCATAACTTGCACCATCACTATTAAATAGTCAATCTTCTCAATAAAGCTAGTTCAGGTATTTTTTTTATCAAACCACAAGTATATTTAAACAATTCAGTCCCATTAATGTGATCACCACTTACTTTCGACACTGACATTAAATAACCAATCACAGAAGGAAGATATTTTCCGCAGAGTGGAATTCAGTGTAAATAAAGGACATGTTTGGGTTTTGAACATTGTAATTATTGTTGTAACGCTGAGACAGATTTTTCCAACGTCCAAAAGGCCAAGATCATTGGCTTTCAGGCCAAGTATACAAGCCTTTCCCAACTGGGGGAGTTTGTGAACTGTTCGCATGTCACCATGGAAAAAGTGTACACTACAAGGCAAAATGGGACTGTCCAAAATCAGCAACATGGTGTACCATGGCCAGAGATGATATGGGTTAATGATGGCTACACTACATAGATGCATTTGGTACTGTAGACATGCTACCATTCAGCAATTGACTGCCCAGATGAACCAAGATGCTACTAACAACATCTTTCAAACTACTATTCAGCAAACATGCTGTGTCAAGGCCTCTAAAGCAAGTGCCTGGTTCATGCATTTATGCTGATTGCTGTTCATCAACAACAAAGGCTGGAATTTCACACGTATTGCAAATGGTTCTCCATTGAGTGACTACAGGTGGCGTTTTTCGAGGATTCACGTTTTATGCTCCACTGGATTAAAACGAGTTACTTTCAGAGGTTTAACACCTTACATTAAACACTTAGCAATCATTGCCAGAACAGTCCAGGATGTTGGCAGGATGGATCTGTTTGGTCTTGTAGCATGCTACTATGGAGGTTTGGTTTGTTTGTCGCTCAACGGTCATTTTTTGCACACGAGGGCTAATTAGACCGGGACTTACGGCTTAAAGTGGATTCCGAACCACTACAAACATCCATGCCCAAGGTGGGATTCGAACCCACGAACTGTTGAACCGAAGGCAAGAGCGCTAACCATTTGCTACTATGGAGGAACTGATAGCCCAGCAACATTCATAAGGAATTTCTATATGCTATTATTTTATTAATTAAAATTCCAAAATAGTTAACATTAATGTTAATTAATGAAACAAATCAACATTTTTATCATACTTACTAAGTTCAGATGATGAAGTTGGACCCAACTCAGCTGGTCCTCCATCAACTGGTCCTTAACAGGAAAAAGAAATGAAATTAATTTATGTAGAGTATTAACACTATGTCAATTATCTGCAATGCTTTAAAACATACAAATGTGTCCAGAAATATTTTAATGTAAAACATACTTTTATCTAAAAATTAAGTTTTACAGTAAGTCTAATTGCACCAGGATTATTAAATAGTACAATCTTTCTTGTCAATAAAGTTAGTTTAAGAATTATTTTTTTATCAAATTCAATTATATGCAGAATTATATTAGATTTACACAGTTCAGTCACATCAATGTGATCACCACATACTTACGACACTGACATAAATAACCAATCATAAATTGCAGGTGTTGGCAGCAGAGTGGAATTCAGCATAAATAAAGGACGTGCGAAGGCTTTAAAGAACATTGCAATCGTTGATATAATGCTGAAACATATTTATCTGACATCCAAAAGGCCATGATCATTGGCTTTTAGTCCAAGGATGCCAGCCTTTCCAAAATGGCTAAGTATGTGAAGAATTTGCGTGTCACCATGTGGTAAAAGTACACAGGGCAAGGCAAATTGGGACTATCCAGAGTTATTGACATGGGGAACCATGGACAGTGATGAAATGGATGAATGATGACTACATAGATGCACTTGGCACTGTAGACTTGCTACCATGCAGCAACTGACTGCCCACATGAACCAAGATGCTAATAACATCTTACAAACTACTATTCAGCAAACATGCTGTGTCAAGGTCTCTAAAGCAGGTGCCTGGTTCATGCATTTATGCTGATTGCTGTTCATCAACAACAAAGGCTGGAATTTCACACGAGTATTGCAAATGGTTCTCCATTGAGTGACTACAGGTGGCGTTTTTCGAGGATTCATGTTTTATGCTCCACTGGAATAAAACGAGTGGACAGATGGACATTGCTTTCAGAGGTTTAACTCCTTACATTTACTACCTAGCAATCATTGCCAGAACAGTCCAGGATGGATCTGTTTTGCCTTGTAGCATGTTACTATGGAGGAATTGATAGCCCAGATGAACCAAGGTGCAATCAAAGTGCCTCTCAACTCTCAAAATACTGTTCAGCAAACATTGCTGTGTGAAGGTCTCTAAAGCAGATGCCTGTTTCATGAACTTATGCTGTCTACTGTTCAACAAACGCAGAATATGCAAGCATTGCAATTTGTCATTCACCGAGTGACTTTAGAAGGCAATTTCTCAGGAATCCTGCTTTAGGTGCCACTGGACTGAAAGAAATTGGACAGATGACAATGGCATATACAATGTTAAACCTCTGAAAGCAAACCCTTTGCAATCTTGCCGGATTGTTTGTTTGTTTTGTTTGTTTGTCGCTCAATGGTCATTTTTTGCACACGAGGACTAATTAGACCGGGTCTTACGGCTTAAAGTGGATTCCGAACCACTATAAGCTCATTGTTTTTCTACAAAATGGCACCAAACAGCAGGATGATTTGAGGTATCATACAGCTGGTAGTGTACATCCATGGTTCAAAGATCACCAGGATGACTTCACTGTTATCCCTCTCAAACTCACCCAACATAAATCCAGTTGAAAATGTTTGTGATCAGGTTGATCACAGCATGGATCTTCACTTGCATTACCTCAACATTCATAAGAAATTTCTATATGCTATTATTTTATTAATTAAAATTCCAATACAGTTAATATTAATATTAATTAATGAAACAAATCAACATTTTTATCATACTTACTAAGATCAGATGATGAAATTGGACGCAACTCAGCTGGTCCTCCATCAACTGGTCCTTAACAGGAAAAAGAAATGAAATTAATTTATGTAGAGTATTAACACTATGTCAATTATCTGCAATGCTTTAAAATATACAAATGTGTCCAGAAATATTTTAATGTAAAACATACTTTTATCTAAAAATTAAGTTTTACAGTAAGCCTAATTGCACCAGGATTATTAAATAGTACAATCTTTCTTGTCAATAAAGTTAGTTTAAGAACTACTTTTTTTATCAAATTCAATTATATGCAGAATATAGAATAATCTAATATAGATTTACACAGTTCAGTCACATCAATGTGATCACCACATACTTACGACACTGACATAAATAACCAATCACAAATTGCAGGTGTTGGCAGCAGAGTGGAATTCAGCATAAATAAAGGACGTGTGAGGGCTTTAAAGAACATTGCAATCGTTGATATAATGCTGAGACATATTTATCTGACGTCCAAGAGGCCATGATCATTGGCTTTAAGTCCAAGGATGCAAGCCTTTCCAAAATGGCTAAGTACGTGAAGAGTTTGCTTGTCAACATGTGGTAAAAGTATACAGTGCAAGGCAAAATGGGACTGTCCAGAGTTATTGACATGGACAGTGATGACATGGATGAATGATGGCTACATAGATGCACTTGGTACTGTAGACTTGCTACCATTCAGCAACTGACTGCCCAGATGAACCAAGATGCTACCAACATCATCTTTCAAACTACTGCAATTGGTCATTCACTGAGCGACTTTAGGAGGCCTTTTCTCAGGAATCCCGTTTTAGGTGCCACTGGACTAAAAGAAATTGGACAGATGACAATGGCATATACAATGTTAAACCTCTGAAAGCAAACCCCTTGCAACCTTGCCGGAACAGTCCTGGTAGGAGTATTATGATCTGGAGAATGTTTTCCTGGCTTTTCTCATCATTGTGGAAGGCAAAATGGATCAATACAAGTAAGCAATAGTTTTAGAGACTATGTTCACCCTTATAAGCTCATTGTTTTTCTACACAATGGCACCAAGCAGCAGGATGATTTGAGGTATTATACAGCTGGCAGTGTACATACATGGGTCAAAGATCACCATGATGACTTCACTGTAATATTATTCATTAATATTGATTTTGGGTAAAAGTTACCAGATCCGTACGCGATTGGCGCGATTTCAACTTTTGGCACTAAGCGCTCTACAGCTCTGTCGCCAACCTAAATTACGTCACTACGCGCGATAGATGTCAACCAATAACGATCGCGTTCGAACTTCAGCTTTGAAATCTCGCATTTTTTAGAATTCTAAATATTAAAAAGTTTAATATTTCATTATAATTAAATACTGTAGAAGTTTTAAAATTATAATAAATAGGTACGAAATTATTAAAAGTTGATTTTAAATATACCGAGCAATGGCACCCACCTTAAAAAAACATCAGTGTAGCGCTACCTACTACAGTGCCAACCGGGCAATAAAACTAAATTTCGAACATTAACAAATTTCAATTTTTGTTTAAACTCGAATTTTAATATACCGAGCAACGGCACCCACATTAAAGAAATTTCAGTACGCGGCACATTCTAACACTAACCATGCAATACACACACCTTAAAAATTCATATACTTACTTTCTTACTGCCATCACGCTCTAAATACAAAAAACCTAAGTTCAATACATTCTCATCCATAATTAATTTTCGCTAGCAACACACTAACTACAAAATTCGAATATTGAAACTAAATTATTAAATATTATTCTATAATAGTTTCAAGGGTTACATACAAAACGCGCTTGTCACGCGATCATGTTACCCAATAAACGAAAACACATACGTAACCCGAACCGTTAAACCAGTTTGACGAACTTATCGCACCACTTTATCACCTGCTTGGCGCATTTTACCCTCTGTACGGATCTCTTCACTTTAGCGGGAAAATTTAATTGTAATTACCATACATATTTTTCTAATTTTAATATTTATTTAATAATGCATTATCTAAGGTTTCTATTTTCAGTACTTTCTTCTTAAGTCACACATAGAATGTTTTTAAGAAGAAAATTTTAGGCTGTTCACTAATGGTCAAAAGATGCTATAAACAATCAACGACAAAATGTTGAATGATTTTATCTCAGAATATACCATGCCTAATGTAAATACTTTTTACCAGGAAAACTTAAAAATATACCTGCCTTCACATGTTATCACTTTTACAATCAATTGCATCTCTCTAGATAACATATTTTTAAACAACCTAGTGACCAAGGAGCTTACTAATATTTCAGTTAAGAGCACATTTTCCGTTAATCAATGAACACAATATCAATTTTTAAAAATAAGGAATACTTCCTTTAATATAAAGAAATTAAATTTTCCATTTTATGAAAAAAATCGATTTAGAAATCTTTTTTCCAATTTTAAAAATAAAAGTTCTAGAGAACTTCTTACACTTATTCTTTAAGCAATTTAATTTCATTCTTTTAGAAGTGAAATTATTTATTCTATAAATACTTAATAGAATAAGTACATTAACTGCTAATTTAAAAATTAAGAATATTTCAATAACTTCTTAACTCTCTTAATTAAAAAATCTGATTCTAAATATACAAATTTAACTTTGGAAATTATGTTTAACTAGCCACTCATAACTTAAAATATCAATAGAAAATATACAACTAGCCATAGTGAAAAATATTCAAGCTCTTTTTTCAAACAAAAATATGCGTCTAACATATATAACTAAACACGAATAGGAAGAGGTGTTGAAAGCTTGAAAATTTATTTTAGTTTTGAATTTTTTAAATATTGAAATCTGTGATCCTTTTTCAACCTCATTGCAATGCATTTTCAATCACCTGCATATTAGCCAAAGCTTATACTTTTTTCATTAATGCATTGCAGCTAAGGAACTTTACAGTGATAAAAGGATTATTTACATCTTAAGTTTATTAATAATGTTGTTATTAAAGGTATGAATATAAGCATACTTTTATTTTTAGTTAAAATTAGAATAACATCCTGGTTGGTTGGTTTGGTTTTCTGGCACCAGGTCCAAATAAGGACAAGCTGCGCAGAGAATAACATCCTGATAAAAGTTTATTTCCATTCTGCCTAGTCATTCTCAATTCAGCACACATTGCCACAAAAATTGGTGAAAAAAGATTAAATATTTAAATATGATTCCATTAATAAAAGTTATTTCAATAATAATAATAGATTTTTATATTTTCATTTAAAAATTAGCTTTCATTTTTATTTGTTAGGAGTGTTGAAAAGTTAAATTTTTTCAGACAATGTTCTAAACTTTATTAGAAATTAAATTTTTAAATTGTTACTAACAGTAACATAACTATTTAATAATTAAAAATAAAATATTTGATGTTTCATATAGCAATCACATATTCAGAATATTATATTCAATATGGGAAAACATTGATCACATTCATATAAAAATAAAATCAATATTTTGAATAGTAAATGATGCAATGCATTATCAATTATGAGTAAAACAAATTCAGAAAAAACTAAAATTATATACATTATTTTAAATATTGAAATGTTACTAAATAAAAATGATTAAACAAAAAAATTATTTCAATTCACTTCAGAAAAGCACTTTTGTTTTACAATTTATGTGAAATAAATAACGAATTTATTTCTAATGCAACTGGATAAACATTTGGAAATTTTAACAGTAAAAAAATCCAGATTTAGAAGCAATGGAAATGCACAATAAAGTCAAAGGTGTAATTTTAAGATTAATTTTGGTAGGGAGTGGAGATAAATTTAAAGGCTCAATAACTTGAGTAACTCCACTATAATTACGAAAAATTATTTTAATGATTGATAGGTCCTATATTAAAGTTAATAAAATTGTCTCAAGAACTAAAAAATAAGATAAAATGATATCAATGAAATTTACATTGTTAATAATAAAAATACTCCAAAATTGAATGATTGAATTTTTTTAAAAATTCAGTTTTTAAAAATAATTTTAGTAAATATTTAACATTTACAGGTTATAAATTTAATTCCACATCTTCTAAACAAAATTGCATTGTGTGTAACAGACATACTGAATAAAAGTTTAGAATAAAATAAAATTAAAAAAAAATTTAGAAAATATGCTGGCTTAATGGTTGTTCCTTCAAATACATCAGTTAAATACAAGGTATATATATTAAAGAATTTTACTTATTATTTATTTAAAATCATTGTTTTCTTTAATTTTTAGCAATGACATTTTATTATACAAAGAAAAAAATACATTACACAAACAAGCTTTAAAAAATTTCATATTTTTCTAGTGCCTAGGACAGTGTTTAACAGTTTGAAAGATACTGCATTCGATTCCAGCTGTTATTGAACAATGGAGTGGATGTTTAGCTTTTCTATATGCACAACTGACAGTATAAATGTTTGGAAGATTTTCTGCCTTTCGACACAAGAATATGTTCCACTCTATACGAGTACGAGAAGTCCTCTTTGAATACAATTTACAAGGTGGACAGACAATAAAATGTATTAATAATAGCCTTAGGTTATCCGGCTCTCCATTATGTGACATTAAATTTCTAAGGAAACTGTATTCATCAGTAAAACTTCTTTTTACTAATATATATTTAACATAAATTTAATAATGGAAAATTCTTTGCTGATTAAAGCTAAAGAATATAGGACCAAAAATTTCTGAAATGTTCTAAAGTTATGAAAAAACCAGTAACGTTTTAAGTATAAATTTTTTATCAAGAAATCAATGGCAGTCAATTTAATAGAAATGTTGGTTTTCAGAAAGCAAAATTGACACTCAAAATAAGAAATGGTTACATATTCTAATTTAAACCAAATAGAGTATTTCCCAACATCTATTAGAGCTCAAAAATTTTATGTCAATAAATATTTTAGAATAAAATAGTAAAAAATGTAAAGGATCTGAAAATATTTAAAGAATGGTAAGTTTACTTACTACCCAAGGCTTTCATTTTATCATATATTTCCTGTAAGAGTTTCTCCATTTTTCTACAATAAAAGCAATATTTTAAAACTTAGACATTATCTCACAATAATTTCATTCAATACTTTTCTAAAATAATGAAAAATAAACCCTTATAAGCACACTAGTTAAATTTTACAATTTTATGCATGATTTTTATGTATGATAAAGCAATCGAAACTATACTACAGAATTAAAAAGTTAGCAAATAGTTTATGAATATGAAGATGTATTATTGATTTGAAATTGATATATTCCCATATATATTAGCATAAAATTAAAATAAAACTATTATTTGGAAAATCTATTTTCTAAGCCCTCTGTTTTGATTCCATGCGTACTTGAAACAATTCTTGAATGAAAACTTGCAATTGATCTAATTTACAAGAAAATCTTTGAAAGATTTTTCCAAAAATCATTAATATAGAACAAATATAGTGTAATTTCATATAGAATATATTACACTTAAAGTAGCAAATCAAAGTAAATTATTGCTTCTCATATAAGATTATTTTATGAAAATCTTTTACGCTGAACAAGATTCTATTTCTAGGAATCATAAAAAATAACATAAAACATTAAAAAGGAGCAACCAATCAATTGTAATTTAAAAAATACTAAAATAACATCATTACAGAACCTAACAAAATACTCTTTAATTCAGTACTTCATGGTATATTCTTAAATAGTTTGAAAAACATTAACTTAGATAAAAGTCACTTGGTCTACTTAAGTTATAAGAGCAACTGCATCTTTAATGTCACTAGCCAATTTTTAAATGACTCATAATATAAATTTGATAAAATAGTTTAAAATATTTCATTTATAATTATCAAAATTTATTATCATTAAGGTATGAAAAATCATTCACAAGAGGAAAACACACTTCGTAACAATATTGTAATGATGAATCAGAACCAGAAACTGAGGAACTTTCTTGGAAGAGGGGGAAAATTTTTTATTAACAAGTGCTGAAACAGCATTATCATTTTATCATGCTTAATATTACAAATTTATATATCAAGAATTAAAAAAATATATGAAAATTGAATGATTTTTTAAATTGAAAGGATAAAAGGTAAACTTATGCAATAAATTTAATCCCATGTTCAAAAATAAAACCTAAAAACTAAATGAATTCGTAAAACTGAGTATCACGGTCAGAGCCTCTCCTAATTGACAACATTTTTTCTTGAAGTGGAGGAGATGCAAGTATTGGAACCCAGAATGGGCTCCACTCCGCATACCCGATTTCAAAATGTCGAGCCAACATTAAATAACAACCAAGAAAACAATCGGGGTTTTCCCCCGATTTCTAATTGTTAAATTAACGGTATATAAGAATACAGTATTAACAGTAACAGTATTTTATAATTAGTTTTATATTTTAATTAAAATTAATGTATAAAAAATTCTTAATAAATAACAAATTAGATTATTTAGTACGGTTAATATGTTAGTTATGGAATATATATATATATATATGACTAAATTTGAAAATAACAAGCTCACATAATAAATAGTATTAGGAGAATGGTAGATATTAAATGTGGAATAAAAATCATTGGCAGATCCAAATCTTTCAGTTTTAATAATTAAATGAAATTTAAAATAAATCTGGAATTCTAGAAAAATGAAGATTATAAAAATTTTAAATGTATCTAGAGTGTAACTAAAATCTGTGAGGTAAAATGAATAATACTTACCCAAGAAATGCAAATTATTTCAGCTTATAGTAAAAGTAAAATTACTGCAATTCTAACCACAAGTAAAGTTAGTAATCCGTAAGAGCAAATACGCTAATCTAGACTTCGCAGAGAGAAGCTAAAACTAGTTATGAGACAAAGTTGCCGCGGCTGACAGTTTTTTTTTTTGAGGACCTTGGATCTGGCAAACTTCATTGGATGGCTGAAGTTGAATGGTCTTGATTCTGATTGGCGTATTCGATAGAATGAGGTCAGGGGCGGTTCTTCTTAAAATTTCGTCATAGAAAAACTTTCATTTACTAAAATTCTGAGTTAAATTTATAAATTATATAAAAAAAATTATTAAAAGTATTTAAGAGCTTGAAAGTAGTTAATTAAATGGATTTATTTTATAACATAAGCAATGTGACAAGGAGAAGCAACTAAACAAATATGCAAGTTTCATATCTCACCTGCTTTTGCACAGTGAGACAGTAACAATATAAACACAGAGTGACCACATACAAAAGAATAAAAAGTAAAAAAATATAATAAAATTGAATTAAAGTATTCCCCCCGAATATACGCACATATTTTTGCCTTTTTATTTGATGTTATTTTATCTTATTTTTTATATTATATGTATATGTGTGTGTGTGTGTACATATCGCTTTTATAATGTTTTAGGTTGCAGAAAAAAATAAAGAAAAATTGTAGTAATGTTAAATAATTGCCTATGTTAATAGTTTATGGTGGCTGGTGAAGAAACTGGGCAGAAACGTAGTGTACGGTGACGGTACCGTTTGTGGGAAATGAATTCATTATAGGACAGAAGAATTATGGTGGAAGTGTTGTGGGTTCTTTCTAGGTTTTAATACATATTAAATATTATTCTTGGTTTTAATTAAAACTTTCTAGGTTTTAATACATATAAAATATTGAATATACTTAACATGATATTATTTTTTTACATAAGTACTCATTTTATTTAATAAGCAATGAATTGTTAATTTATATATTTTATGTAACTAAATAAATAAGCGATTTTAATTTTATTTTAATTAAAATTACAAATTTCCAAAAAGGTAAATTTCATATAACTGAAATAGCATTCATGAAAACATGTCAGAATGTGATTAAAATACAAATAAGAATTTTTTTCTTTAGCAGCACTTGAAATCTGCATCGTTAATAATCAATGAAAAACGTCTATCCAATTCTGGATTATAGCAAATCAAAAGTTTGGAAACCTTCATTTTAAAGAAAAAAATGCTGCATAAAAAATTGTAATGGTTTCGTTTTTACGTTTTTTCACTAGCTGATAAAACCAAAAGTAATTAATTACCTTTGAAATCTAGGAAAATATATAAATTTAGTTTCGTTTTCTTGTTACTAATTATGTGCACACATCGTAAGCTTATAATTACTTCCCAAATATTGTTAAATTTTTAGCTCTAACAAAATATTGTTTTTAATCAAAGAACATTGTTTTGTTAAAAAACGATGAACTTTTTGAGAATCTAACTTTTCGAAATATTGAGTTAAGAAATTTAAAAAAAATTAGCGGTTTTATTCCTGTTAACCACGTATTCTTTACATTTATATATTTAATATCGGTTTTTAGCCTCTGTGTGTGTGGTTTTAAAACATGCTATACATATAGTTTTGAAATTTGAAACGAATTGCTTATCACATTAAATTATTTATTGAAACTAAATGTAAAGTTCAAGCTTTGGCGAAGTATTTTTTATTTGACTTTTAATTCTTTGCGTCTTTTATATAAGCACTTTATTTTGAGAAATTTGTTTTTCAAAAGATAAAGAACATTGTATTCAATAATTTTTTTCTTTTTTTATGTCTGAGTATTCATAAGCTACTTTTTGATGATTATGTTTCAACTGGTTATTTCCTTTTGTGTATAATAAAAGCATATTTTAACTTGAAAGAAGTCATTCTGTTGTTGTTTTCAGATGACACTTGGACAAGCCAAGCTCGCTATGCTTTTGGCAGTGCGAATTAATGGGATTTTACATATACAAAACTGCAGAAGTTACTGGGATAATAGCAATCCCACGCAAAGCTATATGCAACCTAAGGGATAATCTATTTTATTTTTTGTTTCTGCAGTGGAAATGTTTACTTTCATTGCGAGTTTTGCTAAAAGGGTTGGGCCTGTCGCCAGTTTGATATGGCGTCGCTGTGCGTAATGAGACATTGCACGTGCGGACCGGGTGTGTCTGGGAAGCAAAGTGACACTAGAAATTGCTTTAATCAGCTTCTTGCATATAATTTGCAAGGCTTGGGGTCTGTTTGGTTTAAAAAAAAATCTAATTTTTTCATCTGATCTTGTATTTAAGAAATTTATTTTACTTGCAATTCACAATATATTACTTCTGCTTGACATTTTTTATCGAATAAAGTAGTTCTTTTATGTCAATTACCGTTTTTTACATATTTATGTAATTTCTACATATTTATATACAAGTGATAAGACAAATCAAAATGTACGCCTAAAAATGAATATATGGATTGCTTAAAAAAATAAAGAAGCTTTTGTTTTTAGTAAAAGAAAAAAGAATTGAATTTTAGAGCTTTTATGTATAAAGTTTACTGTTTTGTAAAAATTCATTAAAATTAACATAACATGCGTAATTTTAAATGCAACAAGCGAACAACTAATAAAAGAAATTTATATATATATATATATATATATATATATATATATATATATATATATATATATATATATATTATAAATTTTTCCCATTTCGACTTCAACCTCTGCGGAAGAACAAAAGACGAATGTTGCATTTCTGCTTTTTGCATGCAATTCTGTCGAAGTGAGTGCTTGTGAGTTTTCTGGGAAGCCAATAGCTTTCAATTCTTAGGGTATTCACTTTACCGTTTTAAGTATATCGCATATTAATCAACAATTTCAGATAAATACAAAGTGTGTTTGTAATAAAACATTTATTACAAATAATGTTTATAAAAATAATAAATTAGCAGTCGAATTAGAAATTCAACATCATGTATGGTTTTTATAAGAATGTATAGTTATCAAAAAGCACGAATAATTTCTGAAGCTGCTGTAGTTCTGAATGTTATTAGACAGTGAAAAAAATAAAGTAATATTATTAAATAACAATTATATATATTACATGGAATAAAGCATAGGAACGCGTAAATATTAAAAATGTGCGTGTCGTTGTACATAATTATATTATAAATGGTATTGAGCTCCAGTGGCTCAGTAGCTTCACGCCGCTTCCCGTAAGCTCAGCAAAGAGAAGCATCATCTGCCGCGGGCAGTGGTTGGGAGGGTGACCACGGTGTATTCTCTTTCACTGGGTTGCTGGAACTCCGTGGGTTGGGGACGTGTCCACGTTAATATGTGACGTCCAAAGTCCTTCCGCTGGTGTGGCGTGGATGTGGAGAGGAGGGTGCCAGCTCAGGTGTGGCCTCGTCACCTGACCGTGGTTCAAAATGACGAGGCACCTTAATAGAGCAAAGTCGTACTTTCACCTTCGTGGTGCTCTGATCCAAAACGAAAGACGCTCTCTATTGACTTAAATACGCATAGCCAACGGCACAGCGAGCTTGGCTTGTCCAAGTGTCATAAGCAACAACAACGACAACATAAATGGTGTTAAAACTATCTTATTCAGAATAAATAGCACTCACAGTTTGATACTAGTCTTTGTCAAACGAAGTAATGTAAGCATATTTTTCCTTCAGCCTACTGTCATATCTGTACAGGAAAGAGTCAGGAAATTCTCCGGTTTCCCCCTTAGCGCACATCTTTAAAATAGCTAATATTCTAAGAAAACTGAAATATACTGGTACGACAAATGGACAGAATTAAATTGCGATACTGTGAGAAAAATTCATTTTCTAGTACTGACACATAACTGAAAAACAGATAATAAAAAGTATGTTTAAAACTTTAATTATTATTTTGCAGAGAAAGCAGCTCATCTTTTTTGAGATACATCAACCGAGTCCTTGTTGCAAAATTATTTATGTGCTCTAATTCTGATTTTCTTCGATGGATGGTATTGTCTTCTGAGATGACAGTACCTCGATCATAATTATGTCTCATTTGCTAACCATATCACAATGACTCAGCCATAATATTCGATATTTCATGATTCAGTGTTTTAATTATGCTAAAAAAATATGCGTTACGCTTAATTATGCTATAAATTAGGTTAAGAGTGAATGAATTGTGTGTAACTGTTTTTTTATTTCTATTTCTCTTGCCGGCCGACCGATGGCTGAGTGGTTAGCGCTCCTGACTCCTGAGCTGTGGGTCATGGGTTCGAATCCCAGTTCGGGCATGGATGTTACTTTCATTTTCTATTCTCTCTGTGTTTCTCTGTCCTTTCTTCTGTGATGATGTATGAATGTGGCCCACCCTATAAACGGGTTTGTGGTGGTATGACGCGGTTAACGGCTACTCGCCTCCGTGACTTGGTTCACAGGTGCCCACTGGGTAACGACACATGAGTAGCAGCTTCTGGCCTTGTTGTGGCACAGGGTTAGTCACCCAAGTGTGCCCGCCGTTGGAAAAAAAATTTCTCTTGCCAGCGTTTAAGAATTGGAAAAATTCGAGTGATTTTAAAATTTCGTGTGTTTTATAAAGTTTGAGTCCAGTTTTAGAAACATTAGGAAAAAAAATCCTCTTTCTTATTTATATTTACTCAACCACTCCTCAGCACACGTGCTTAAAGTATCTCTCTTGAAATCCGACCTGTTTCTGGGTATTTTGAAAAACACTTTCTGACAGTTGCTTCAAATAACACTCATTCCGCAACATGAGGGTGGTAAATTTACGACATCCTGTCCAGCTGCAAAAAGAATATGAATCCCTCAGCAACTCAAATTTCAAAGGGACCAGAATGAATTCTAGGAACCCATCCACTTGTCCACCCGATAACACGCATTCCTCCCTCCACTTGGCAAAACAGATTTTTTAACCATCTGGTGAATTTACGACTTCCTGTACGGCGATCGAGTGAATAGGCCAAGGAAGAGGGGTTTGCCTTTGCGGCGGAGTTCCTGTGCCATTGCACGCACCTCCAATTTAATTTTAAATTATTTTAAATATCTTTCATGTTAGTGTAAATTTCTTAGACTGATCACTCAATCAGACTTCTGCATCAGAAACAATTTGGGTGTCCTTCCCCAATCAAGATACGTCCAATTCCCTGCTTTTCGCTTCTACAACAATCTTTATGAAATTGATAACTCTGAAATTCAAGCAATTGAAAACTACAGTCCCTATGAACTTTCCATTTCCATAGACCAAGGGCGGTTCTGCGGGCTAAGCCACATTCAAACTTATCTATTTGCCTCCCAAAAAGTGGAAATTAATCATTTCTTCTTCTTATACTTAAAAAAAATATATATAAAATAAAATACAGAAAATGAAAAAAATTGTATTTATATATATGCATATATCATAGAATAAAAAAAATATTTTGTCTTTGTATAGTTATATCAATACTGTTACTATGTATATAATATTATTTTATTTATTTTTTTTGCACTCTTGTTTGTAATGTGTATTCAAATTTTTCCTTTTTATGTTTATTCAATTTCATGCAAAGAACTCTCGTTGGGAGCACTTTAACCTAAGCAAAATATTTTCTAAATCTTTTGTGTTTAAATAACCTTATGTTTTGAAATCATTATGTTAATCTCAACTAAAGTTAGGTGTAGAAAAATTTCTTAGGAACAGAAGGTACATGGCCATTTAGGCTAGGAACCTAACAAACACTAGATCCACTTCTTCTTCTTTCATGTTAGTCTTAATGGTAGTTAAGAGAATATAAACATGAAGAATTTTACTATTAAAAGTTAAGAATTTAAACTTAATCAGATTATATTAATAATTATTAAGTTAATTAGTTTTAAATAATATTTAAATTTAAGTTTAATGAAGGGGGTGGGGGGAATCGAACAACCTTGGTGCGGGTCAAACCAGTATTTTCATCATATGGCCATGGCAATAAGTCATTTACACAAGCAAGCATAACAATCAGTCCAACAAATCTCACAATGTCTTTGTCTATTTTTGATTTTGCAGTATCTCGACTTTCATATACAATTACCTGAGAGTTCGAGGAAAAGTCGGTCCAGCACCGGGAGAGCACCTAGTTTATTGATAAAACAAAAAGGTCTTTTATATCATGGGGTAATACATAGAAATATAGGTTAACATTTGAGTTTGTATTGTTTACATAATATTAGTTTTGTTACAGAGATCTTTTTTTGTTTCTTGGTTACAATGATAGTTATTTGTATTTTAATACAAGTTTTTACAGATGATCAAGTTTTTATACATGTGATGTACATTGGTATCATTATATATATAGCAATTCTTTAACAGTTTGCATAGATACAATTCACATATAAAGATCAGGTGCAATTTACATATAATTGGATGTGATAGGCTTACCATTCATTATTATATGGAGACAAATAGCATATAGTGTTAGTAGTTAAAGTAAAGCTTAAGTTTGCACTTTATAAATTTATGTATTTATGTTTTTATTTCACTTTGTTTTATTTATTTATTTATATATATATATATATATTTTCCTATCCCCATTAGGGTTTTGTTCATCATTTTACAACTTTATTATTCAGGTCACCTGTATTATCATCAGTTTCTACCGTTTAGCTTGGGGAGTAAGGCAGAATGCTCTTTCTCCCAATCAATCAATGTCAGGCAGGGATGCATTGGAGAGGAGCAGCGAAGAGTTTGTGAGGGGTTGTTGGGGGAGTGAATAGGCCAAGCAGCGTAGGCCAAGTGGTTTGCTTCTCGGGAGATGCTGAGCTGTTGTTGTTGTTGCCGTGTGCCAGCTAGGCTGGCAATATGGGGTGCGCTGCTCCACTTTTCCAACTGAACCAAATTTTGGTGTAGAGTCCGACTTCCTCAGTACACACATGCCATAGGTACCCGTTTAAAGGGTAGGCAACCATTCACACCTTATTCATACAAGGAAAGGACAAAGACAGGCTAGATAGAGAGAGAAAGTACATCCATGCCCGAACCGGGATTCGAACCCAGGACCTCCCTATCCGCAGTCAGGCACTCTGACCACTAGACAGGGCGGGCGGCTCTTTGCTCATTACTATCCCATTTTGGCAGTGTAACTTTTGCCGAAATTCATTCATTCATTGTCGTGTGCCATCTAGGCTGGCAATATGGGGTGTGCTAATCCACTTTTTCAACTGAACCATGTTTTGGTGTGGAGTCCGACTTCCTCAGTACACACATGCCATAGGGAACCGTTTATAGGGTAGGAAGGGTAGGGAGGGACGAAATTTGTTTCAACACAAAAAACCAAAGAAAATGATATAATAAATGAAATACTATCGCTAAAATGTTTAGTTGGAAAGTTTTAAATATTTTTTAACAAAAAACGTTTAAAATTGAGTCTGTTGACAAAATATTTAAGAAAGTTGTTACTAATGACACTTCGACAAGTCAAGCTTGCTATGCCTTGGCTATGCGAATTTAAGTTGAATGGGAGCGTCTTTCGTTTTAATCAGAGCACCATGAAGGTGAAAGTACGACCTTTCTCTGCACACACATGCCATAGGTACCCATTTATAGGGTAGGCAACCATTAACACCTTATTCATACAAGGAAGGGACAAAGACAAGACAGATAGAGAGAGATAGTACATCCATGCCCGAAGTGGGATTCGAACCCAGGACCTCCCTATCCGCAGTCAAACACGCTGACCCCTAGACAAGTTGGGCGGCAGATGCTGAGTAATCCTGGTTTTAAGAAAATAAAGACGAGAAAGAGAATTTTATACCTCGTTTTCACATTTATGTGACACAGAGATCTGCTGCAGAAAGCAAGAAAAAAAATTTGCTTGCAAAAAAATTTTTCTTTAATTATTTGAATCTCTAAAATCCAAAGACGGAGGAAATAACAAATAAAGTACCGTTCTATGAGCGTCTGATTTTAAAGAGTTTCGTTTGTATGTAATTTGTATACTTAGTTTATGGTCATTTTTATGCACACAATGTAATGACCTACAATTCAAAAAATATTCCAAATCACTACTGCAGACAATTGCCATACCGTAGGTGGATTTCAACCTAAGAATTGTTGAACCAAAAGCCTCCTACAGCGATTTTTAATGGAATTGTTATAAAGAGTTATTTTGAAATGCTTCAGATACTGGCAGACGAAGAACTGAATGAAAAAATTTAATGTTAGATCTGTAAATAAGAATACAATTTTACCCCAGTAGTTTATTTTACTTATCTTTCAATTATTTCATTTATTTATTACATTACATATATTCAGACTTGTATGCTTGATTCTTGAGATCCGCTTGTAAGTCTTCGTCGATAATAGGACAAATAGCACAATGATAGATGTACAACCACAGAAGAATAACGAAGAAAACACCCAGGGCCACGGTGGGAATCGAACCCACACTCTTACGCTCTCAAGCGATTAGCGGAGTGATACTTTGACCACTCAGCCACGGAGCACCCTAGAAGTAAGGATTGTTTCACTATTTCACGCAATTTGGAGATGCAGTTGCCAGTCCACCATGGAAAATTTCTTTCAAGGCGGAAATTTGTAAAAAAAAGGTATACATTGTCTAGTAATCTAAAGACATTTTAAGACACTCGGCCCGACTTTAAGACACAGACTCATTAAAACCCATTTAAATGAGAAGTCTGCAATCAATCTTTCAGTGAGAATTCAAGTCTGATTATTATTGATAATAATTTTATGTAAACACACAAAAAAAAACTTCTTGTGATAAACCCTTTCAGGGTGAAATATGGAATCAAGGTTTCAGTAAGAGAGGAACTCTAACACCACATAGGAGGACACACTCTGGAAAAAATCCATTTCAATGTAAAATTTATTTTATTTTATTTATTACATTACATATATATTCAGACTTGTATGCTTGATTCTTGAGATCCGCTTGTAAGTCTTCGTTGATAATAGGACAAATAGCACAATGACAGATGTACAACCACAGAAGGATAACGAAGAAAACACCCAGGGCCACGGTGGGAATCGAACCCACACTCCTACGCTCTCAATTTTCAATTAATTTTTGACTAGAAGAGTAACATAAATCCCAAGCACCCCACCAGGATTTGCATGCAGAGTCCCAGAAACCTGTTGCACAACAGTGATTGAGATCGAGGTCGGAATTTTATGCTTCGGTGAGCTCTGCCCCATCGTGAAGCCACGTTGAAACCGAGAAAAAAATTGCAATGGCTACTAATTTTATCTATTTTACTATCATATCAAAGAGAAAATTGTCTTGTGCTCGTTCAGAAAATTTGCCCCCTTAGATTTGTTAAGTTTAATGCGAAAATAAAATCCATGTAATTTGACCACTCGGCTAAGGAGTGGGTGGATAAGAATTAATTATAATGTGACTCGTTTGTAATTTAAAAAAAATGGTATTAAAATAATCCCTATAAAAAGAAACAGTAAAAGAAGATTATTTGCACTAAAATCTAACAGAAGCCGCATTCCTAAACTTTCAGTAGCCTTGGCTATAAAAATCCAGTTTAATACAAGTGAAACAGAATTCTATATACAGACTATGAAAACATGCACAGGTTATAAGATGATATATTTTGTAGAAGGGTATGAGAAAAAGAAAATACAGTCTAAATTTCAAAATATTTTTGCAGGAGTTATTACTGTGGAGAATCATTTATAGCTAGTCAATTATCTTGACATAATGACACGTTTAGTGAAGAGAAAATTTTTCTAAGGAAGTACTAAAGTTACATGAGAAGATTTAGTTTTGCTATTTCTTAATCTTTTTCTTTTTGTTTACAAATAGCAAATAGAGTGCAAAACATATTTGTTGCTATTATATAATATGCCCAGCTGTTAGCATTGAGAAAGGGGCAAATGATGGTCCCTTACATACATACATAGCAGTGCAAAGCCCCGGACTCTACCTTAAGAATGTGGTATACTCCCCCATCACAAAGTGCCTAGTAATTTTTAACCACGATCAGGGGACGAAATCACATCTGAGCTGGCACCTTCCTCTTCTCATCCACACCACTCCAGGTAACTTTATACAGTAGGACACCCAGTAAGTGTATACATATAAAATGAAACAGGGATTTTTATTTGGGAATTTCGGAGGGGGAGGGAAAAAAACCGGAAATTTTGGAAGATATTGGGAATAAACTCAGCTAATCATATTTCGCTTCATGGATTATTTTGCCTTACATATAAGGAGCGAAGTGAAGTAAATTACATAAATGTGATTGAAAAAATATCTGTCCTATCTAGAACAAAAGTTAATAATGTTTTGTGTGTTGTGAAAATACACACACACAAAAATTCTAATGTAAATAATAAACACACTATGTACTGGTATTTAATTAAAAATTATCAAACTTATTTGTCAGGGCTATCAAAATGAATAAATTTTTTGTTATAAATTCATACTCATTAAGAAAGAAAAAAGTTCTCTCGAGAATTAATTTTGAAAATTATTCTATATTGTTCTTTAAATATAAATTGCTTTCTTTTCAAGGAAAATAATTTTCCTTAATTTATTAATAAAAGGAAGGTGTATATTGATACACTTAAAGATTTTTGAAAAATACCTAAATAATAACGCTCTTATCAGAAAATTTAGAAAGCAATCTTTTTTCTATGACTTCACAAGTATTTAACTGTCCGGATAAGTGAACTCAGTTTTTCCGACCTTAACAACATTAAGTGGGTCGTGGCCCCGAAAGTGGAGAGGTCTTAATGGTTGAAAAACCACCGTTAATGAATTCGAATAAAGGAAAATCTTCGGTTGGGATTCGAACTCACTACCTTTCGATAATGAGAACAAATGTCCTATCCAACCAAGCTACCGCGTCTTGGAACAAATATTTACTTGTTGAACTATTGTGTGTGTAAGGAATATTCATATTCAAATAAAATTGAAATAAAGAAATTAAATTTTCTGAACTGGATTTTTGATTAAGGAAGACTAAAAACCATGATAAATTAGTTTTGCCAATGTGTGGGAACCTCAGAAAATCATAAATCGGTGAAGATTTTCTTATATATATATATATATATATATATATATATATATATATATATATATATATATATATATATATATATATATATATATATATATACAGGGTGGCGCACGGCAAACGGATGAATATCAAAAGTCAATAAAACACAAAATATTAAAGAACAACGATATTTTTAATTTTGTTCTTATACACTGAAAAGGGAAATTAGAGTTTAGACAGTTTTGAATAAAATATCACCCAAATGGCGGCCCTCACACTCCACACATTGCCTAAGCCTTTTCCTGAAATTTTCATGGACTCTTTCCAGCATTTCTACAGGAATCTGTTGGATGCTGGCCTGAATGTTGCCTTTAAAGGCTTCCAGGGTCGTAGGATGGTCGTTGTAGACGAGGAATTTTAGGTAGCCCCACAAGAAAAATCACAGGGTCCAAATCTGGAGACCGCGCTGGCCAGTGAAATTGCCTTGCTTGGAGATGAGGCGCCCAGGGAATCGGTCACGCAAAATATCTAGACAAACTCTTGCCGAATGGGCAGTGGCCCCATCCTGCTGAAAGCAGATGTCATCCAGGTTCATCTGCTCCAGTTCATGCAAGAAAAATGTCTGGATCATATTGAGGTAACGTACAGAAGTCACAGTTGCCGCTCGATCATTTTCTTCAAAAAAGTTGAGCCCGATGATCCCCACCCTCGACGAAGCACACCAAACTGTGACTCTGTCAGAGTGTAGGGGCCTCTGGTGGAACTTCATAGAGTTTGTCCCACTCCAGTAGCGCATGTTCTGTTTATTTACACAACAGCTGAGGTGAAAATGTGCCTCGTCAGAGAAGAAATCAACAGAGTCTGGAGGCAACGCAGCAAGCATGTTTTCGCTACTGCGTTGACGTTCTTCATAATCCAGTGGTTTTAACTCTTGAGCAACAACCATCTTATAGAGGTGTAAATGGAGGTGTCCTTTGACGATTCTTTGAAGGTAACGTCTTGAAATTCCAAGGGCGCCAGCCTGTTTACGAAGGAACGCCTAGGAGACTGCTCAACCGCAGCTCGAACTCTCTCGATGTTTTCCGGGGTTGAGACAGTTCTCCTAGGGCCCCTCCTTATCGAGGACACATTTCTTGTGTCTCTAAAGGCTTTCACCCACGCAAGAATTCTGTTCTGATTGGGAACTCGACCGCGAGGGGCGATGCGGAATTCCAAACGGAAAGCGCACTGCACGTGGACAATCGAACGGCCGTTTGAAAAATATGCTTCCACGCAAAACACACACTGCGCTACAAACCATTCCATCTTATTAACTGACCATAATATGGAGACAAATTTCCAATCTCACTCTTTCGAACCACACCTTCTTCGAGCAGCACCAACGCTTAGGAAGCGAGCAATGGCCTTTTCAAATCCATCCGTCTGCCGCGCGCCACCCTGTATATATATATATATATATATATATATATATATATATATATATATATATATATATATATATATAGTTTATTTGATCTAATCGCCGCTCAACTTGTCTAGTGGTCAGCGTGCCTGACTACGGATAAGGAGGTCCTGGGTTCGAATCCCGGTTCGGGCAGGGATGTACTTTCTCTCTCTCTCTATCTATCCTGTCTTTGTCCTTTCCTTGTATAAATGAGGTGTGAATGGTTGCCTACCCTATAAACGGGTCCCTATGGCATGTGTGTACTGAGGAAGTCGGACATCACACCAAAATAGGGTTCAGTTGGAAAAGTGGAGCAGCGCACCCCATGTTGCCAGCCTAGCTGGCACACGACAATGAATGAATGAACTTGATCTAATCAGTTAATTTCTGTGCTCCTTTCAATATCAATGAATATACTTCTATTATTTAACTCTTCTGAAAGTATCTGCAGCAAAGAGACTTCCAAAATGTTTATCTCATAAAAGTGCAGGTAAAGAGAGGTCACTTTTATCTACGTATAAGTAGAATTAACTCAGAGCGCATCTCTGGTAAAGCGTGTAATTTCTTCCTTTTCGACGTTCAATGTTTTTTTTTTTTTTTTTTTCTGGTTAAATTCCCTTTGCGAAATGTGGAGACGGTTAATATCCGAAAACCGTAAAAACTGGAGAATAATCAAAATGGTGAGATTCTCCAAATCAATTGGAGAGTTTGGTGAGAACCTGGAGTTTCGGAGCTTGGAGGGAGGGAGGGGAAACCATAGCAAAATATGCTTCTTAAAGCGATGCTGGAAATTCCTATTCATGACCTTGGATCTATGGGGGACGTCGAGGTTTTAGAGGGATATTCGGGATTAATAGCAGGAAGAGAGGGCTTGAGGGAGAATAATTGCTTGGATAATATCTGCAAACGATTATTTTATTTACTTTAGAATTTCAGATTCTAATTGAAACTGATAGCTCATATTATTTTATAAATGCATTTTTTATTAAACATTAAAATATAATAGAATTAGTGAAAATCTATTCAATATGCATTGATTTTTGTGAAATTTAATTCATATCTTGTTATTTTGATGGACATTATGAGGAAACTGTAGCCACGTTTTTATTGCCTAATTCTAATTAACGTTTCAAACGACGCATCAAAGAATCGTTTCTCTATTTAGGATTGTAAAAAATATATTTTTTACTCTAATTATTTCCTTAACAGTGATTTTTATTTGTTTACACGAAATGTTTCGCCGTGAAATTTACGCAAATTTCAGCTCATTTGTATTTTGATCTATGATTTATAAAGAACCATACGTCCGCTTGCAAAAATTTAAATGAAATAATCAGGCACCTCTCAACACTGTTTCTCTTAAAATATTTCTCATCATATTATTTTTAATTTTATAAGGCAATAAAACCTATTACACAAAATTTCAACCATGCATATAGAAAATAGCCTCTTGTTAAAATGTTGCCATTTGTATCTGAAGAGGTGAGTATATATTCACGATAAAGATAAAGGATAACAATAAAGGATTCTTTATTAATAGTTCAAGAATTATGTGACCGTTAGTTTGTGGATGAAATGAGTGAGTAATTTGTTGATGTTCCTTGAATTAAATGTCCAGTCTAACAGTTTTTATTTACTAAACATAAATGTGAACTATTTTCTATTGAATTTACTTTTTGGGTGACAAATTCGATAGTATTAAATGTTCTCTCTCCCTTTGTGGAATGGATTTACTTCAAGTGACAAATTAGACAGTTTTAAGTATATTTTTTATTTGGAAAAAAAAAGAAATCATATCAATCCTCATTTTAATAATTTTTTCGCCAAAAATGTTGACGCATCTGTTATGGAATCTTATAATTTTCAGCTCCGAAACTCATTTCTTTGTTACTGTGTGTTCGAACCTAAAAAAGCCTAGCTGCTAAATTGTCATTTCATATTATAAGCATTCTTTTTGGTAGTGTAAAGAAAATAAATTGGTCTCATAAAGTTTGGGTTTTTATTTTATTTATTTTTTAGTACTTAGGTATTAGCGCCACCGCAGTCAATTTTGCGCCAATGAACATTAATGTAAAATTAATTACCATAAAATGACAAAGAAACAAATCTCTGATAAAAAATCTCTTTTAGGAGCATAAGGTTTCGAACTCGCTGTCAACCACTTTCGAACAATAGATAGTAAACATTGCGTTTTTGTCTTCTGCATTCGCGTCTGTCGGTTAGGGTGCTCAAAATTTTTCGGGGTCTATGAAAAGTACGCCCTGAAGGCAATTTACATTGGGGTTAATAAAATGTCTTGCAGGAGCCCGCGATATGTAGGCTGTCCAATCTGGGCTTTTCGTGGCCTAGTGGTAGACCAGGATCTTTGAAGTCCTTGCTTCGATCTCACCTATTGTTGAACAACAGAAGATGGATGCAGCGCTTCTGCCAATTGGGGTGTTAGAAGTCTTCCTGATTTCCTGCCTGAATACGGCCTACAATTTACGAAAAGATCACTAAAACTAAACTCCATAGCACGACAGCCCATGTGGGCCAAGGCCTACAGTGCCCATAACTTTTTTCATGACCGATGGCCCTGGGGTGCGAAGCATATGTCCCAGTTAGGTGGTCAGCCTAACGTAAGACCCGCAGTGTTAAGTTCCCAAGCATGCTTGGTACTCAGTTTATCGACCCACTGAAGGGATGAAAGGCTGAGTCAACCTTGCCAAGCCCGAGGATCGAACCTCGGACCTGTGTCATGGGAGCGTGAAACGCTGCCACTAAACCACTGGGATTCCGGAAAGATCACTCGTAAGGCAATTTATATGTAGGATATTAAAATGCCAAACGGTAGTCTACGCGTAATTTCAAAACAAACTAATCTGAATTTCCATTGTACACGTAGAAGTAACTTGTAATTCTTATTCTGAAGTTGCTTCATAGATAAAAAAAAATATTAGCAGACATGTATATGAAAAAGTACAAATCGTATACAGTTAATAGAAATATAAGTATCATATTTCCGGGGGTATTAACAAACTTCGGCTTTTGGGGTTCCTGGGTTTGGGGGTGGTACCCTCACCTTCTTCTGTTGTGGGAGAATAACCTATAAAAGAAAACTGATCTGGGATATTATTGGTCGGTTGTTCTCAAGGGGAATAAATTTAAGAATTTATATATATATATATATTCTTAAAGTTACTTGGAGCTATGTTTGAGAATGATTAAAGTAAATTGTAATTATTATAATTCACAGAAATTGGATTCGTAAAATGAAAGATTTTCCATAGAATTTATATTAAAAAATATATTAAAACTTTACAATTGAAAATTGCCATATAGCTATCATAACCTGCAGGACCTATATAGTTCAAAGAAAGTAGTTAAATCGTTTAAGAAGAGTAATGTATTGGGGGACATAGAGGTCAATTTGTTGTACGAGAAATTAGATGCTGATTTAGAAGGCTTCAAGTGACTTGCTCTCGAAACGAGCGTCTAGGTTTTCACGAAGAAAATCGAAAGGTATTCTTTCCCATACAGATTGAGTATTTACAGAAAATATATCACTTTTTTTTATTTATATGATGTTATATTTAAAAAATACTGTCAATTCATTATAATAATCAGATTAGCAATAACACTTTAAAAATTTACATAAAAAAAGGGTATGTCTTCTAAGCAGATATGCCGTCAAATACGGTTGTTAAAAAATAAATCGTTTGTAGACATAATCTTTAATTGCACAATCAGCTGCTTCAATAAAACTTTACTTAAATCTATTTTTTTAATTATTATTAATAATGAAAATACTTTATTTGACTCTCCATGCTGTTTCATAGTAAATTGAAGATTCATGTTAGATTTATGATTACATGCCAACAAAATTCAATGGTGTTTATTTTTTATTTATGGAAACAGTTGCAAAGAGCACGTGTTAGAATTCGAACACGTGCGACTTTTTAGATCTCCTGCAGCTGCAACCAAGTGTCGGCTTACAAGCACTTTGTTTAAGCCGCCTAGAATTCTTTACTTTCGAAGTTCCAAAGAAAAAGATAGCCCAGTATCCCAAAGGCAAGGTCAAAATATACTGTTGAAAATGAACTCATATTTTTCTTGGGAGTCGATGGAAATCTTTCCCCGGAATAGCTCGTATCTTCCCCGGGTGTAGGAATGCTGTACGCAAAAAGCAATCATTTTAACTTAAATGTGTGACATTAGAAGGAAATATAAAAAATGCAAATACAGTCGGATATGAATATAAGAAACCTATATATACCGAAAACTTCGGATACATAGCGGTGCAGGCGAGTCCCGGACGGTACATTAAAGACAACGAGTTTGGACGACTCGCCCATCAACAGGTGCCTCGTACTTTTAAATCACGGTCAAGACCTCCTCTCCACATTCACGCTACACCAGCACCAAAAAAATATTTTACCGACAAAAGAAAAGGTCGCGGTGGTCTGGTTGGAGTCGTTCTTTATATCAGTGGGTAGTGAGTTCGAATCCCAACTTCATCGTTGCTAAATAATGTGTGCAGCAGGCCAAGTCACAATCCTGATCGCTAACTTTCGAGGGCCGTGGTTACCAAGAGAAAATGTTTACTCAGATTTCAAGAGCATAGCTGTGATTTAATAAAGTAATATTATTTATTTTTTGAACGATATATACAGATCACTTTGCTTTGTTTAAAACTATTCTGCACCACGAAATCTTGTTTTACAAATAGATCAGTTAAAAACAAATTGATTGAGTTTTGAAGCACTTGTTGTTGTCGTGTGCCAGCTAGGCGGCAACATGGGATGCGCTGCTCCACTTTTCCAACTGAACCATATTTGGTGTGGAGTCCGACTTCTTCAGTACACACATGCCATAAGGACCCGTTTATAGGGTAGGCAACCATTCACACCTCATTCATACAAGGAAGGGACAAAGACAGGATAGATAGAGAGAGAAAGTACATCCATGCCCGAACTGGGATTCGAACCCAGGACCTCCTTATCCGCAGTCAGGTACACTGACCACTAGACAAGTTGGGCGGCTTTGAAGCACTTGAAACTATCATTTAATTACGCTGCTAGTAAATATAAGTTGGAATTCATTTCATCCGTTTCCAGTGCATTTTAACAATAGGCGTATTAATAAAAGCTGAAATATCTTAGACACTCACGCACGCATACGCGCATACAGTGCATAATAACAATGCTTTTCCAAAAACCGAAAAACATAGTCATTATGATTGTTATTATTTTCTTAAATGACAATATGGGGGGGGGATTTGACGACGTGCACAAGTTTTAGTGCTCTATGTGGACATGCATACATGGAATTACAAAAAATGGCTTGCGTTTTTGATTACAATGACTGGAAGTTTGCAGAGTTCTGGATTCGAAAGGTAAAGACTAATTGATAAATTAAATCCCGTGAAAATAAGAGAAGGAAAATTATTAGATTTTACTTTCGGAAGCAAAAAAGAAATAAACAAAATTTATGATGTAGTTCGTGTGACACTAGAACACAGATTTTTTCCTAACTCAAAAATAGAAATAGGAGCTTCAGTTACAGATGAAATATCAGGATCAGACATACTACCCCCTGAAGCAAAAGTAATAAATGAAAATTTAGAATTAAGAAATTATAACCCTTGCTGACTCCCCTAATTGTAATGACCCTGAAACTGTTTTTATAGGGGCAGATTACTATTACAACATTGTGACTGATAAAATCAAATATTTGAATAGAAATCTCGTAGCTGTTGAAAGTATTTTTGGTTGGTGCCCACTGGGAAGAAAAACTGATTATCACACTTTTAAATGCAGTGATAGAGGAAAATTTAATTTCGAAACAAATAGAAAATATTTGAGATTTGGAAAACTCTGGTTTACTTGACAAAAATAACGAAGATAATTTTTTCGAAAATAAAGTTTTGTCTGATTTTGAGTCAAAAATTAAATATGAAATTCAAAGATACACTGTTCCATTAGCTTGAAAGTAAATAAACAAAATTTAGATTAAAAAGCGAGAGAGAGAGAGAGGGAAATCACTGAAGAAAGATTTGACTGGTTACGAAGAAGATTAAGCATAACGAAATTCGATTTCGCTTTTCTTTATTTCTAAGCGAATCATTTAATGTCTTATTGGAATATTAGTTATGGTGTCGACCGATGGTGGAGTAGTTAGCTTCGATGTAGTATTCCTATTTCGAATCATATTTCGAGCATGGATGTTCCTTTCTTTCTGTGTGCGTGTATTTCTAAATCCTCCACTTTCGGGTCGAAGATGGCAAACTCCCCTGTGCCCCATCGTGCAGTTGCCAATTGGAAGCATTGAATCCCTAAACAAAGATTACAAAAAAGGGCGCTTAATTTGATTCCATTCTGAGCGTGATTCTTAATTTAAAACCAATCAAAATTTTAGGGGTCAAACAAAAAACATGTGATAAGTTACAATTTTATATAAATATTTCTGTTTCGAATATTCCGCATAATAATTTATTTTTATTTCGTTTCAGCTAAAACTCCATTGGGAGACGATCCTCTGTATATAGAGAGGATACATTGTGAAAAGAATATAGATTGAGATGCGCTTTTATTTTCCCGATTCCCTACTTCCTACATATTTTAAAATAAAATTAATTAGAATATTATTATTTTTTCGGTGATTTATTAGGCGTTTTATTTGATTTTTAGTAGATTCATAATTGTTACAGATATTATAAATGCGTAGTGATTGAAGTAATGCGTAGTTTTTATAACTACAGAAGGGCCATCCAAGCATTGAAGTTCTTACAAGAATCCTGAAAACACCTACATTTATACACTTTATTTTATACATAACTTAAGCTTAAATCTCCTTTTAACACATTTTAATTTCTAATTTACTATATGTTTCTAAACCATTTTAACTTCTTGAATTTAATTACTCCTGGCAATATTTCTTTATTCTAATTTCAATTTTACCTTTGGCAACTGCCCTATTATTTTTATATATAAATTCAATCTGATTTCCTGATTTTGGTATTATGTACTTTTTCTATTGTATGTATGTTTAATCTATTGTGAGTATTTTTACTTTTCTGCATACATATATATTTATATATTTATTCTAGTTTTTCAACTAAGTTTATCTTTGATTTTTTTCTTTTAATAAAAACACTCTTCCGGGAAATTGCTCGAAGATATTTAGAGATTTGTCCTTCGAGCATGTCAGAAAAGAGTGTTCATTTTGCATAGCTCGCCATCTCCCTCCTGATGAAGACGCGGTCCCTATGCCATCTTCTTATCATTTGCATCATATATTTTAGTATTTTTCCAATTTTATATTTCTGGTTTCAATATTTTTCATGTTTTATCTTATTTATATTGGAAAATCTTTCTTCAGCTGCTTTTGCGCTGGCTAGATTTCCTGCTTCGGTTCAACAGTTCGTGGGTTCGAATCCCACCTTGTGTTTGTAGTGGTTCGCTTTAGTTTGTAGTGGTTCGGAATCCACTTTAAGCCGTAGGTCCCGGTCTAATTAGCCCTCGTGTGCAAAAAATGACCGTTGAGCGACAAACAAACAAAGCTAGATTTCCTGTAACGTATTGCGGTTCAGATTTTATTATGTTGTATTTTTATTCATTACTTTAATCTATATTTTTTGCCTTATATTAATGTATATAATATATATACATACATATAAATATAACCAAATAATATGAAGTACTTTTTTCAATTATATATTGCATTAATTAAGTCTGAAAATTAAAACCAATACAACATATGTTTATTAAAATAAATGTATTCGTAAATTGTAGGTCTGTATAAAAAGAATTTTATTTTAACAGATAAACTTATATTAATATTTTACATATAATCAGTCTTCTTCTGTATACACCAAAGCTTTGTTTTAGAATGATTCTATTATTAATTTACTAATTTATACCACGTTCTTTTTTTTATATATTAACCAAAAAGATTCAACAGTAAAAATTCATAGAAACCATTGAATTACGCATTAACGAATGTATTACAGAGAAAATTCAAGGGTTAATTTGATTTAGTTTGCTTTTCGGCTTTCCTTTAAAATTTTTACTTTAGACATAATTTTATTAGGTCCTAAAGTGGATATCGAATTACTAGAAAAAATTCTCGCATAGGGTGGTACTAAAACTGAATTTTTTAATTCAGTTTGATTAATTCATTCAGTAATTTGGAATAACATTTTAACAGAAACCTAGATTTCGATTGTTGGGAAAGGTACTATTTGTTTTTGAAGTCGAAAGAGAGAGAGAGAGATTTTTATATTTTACTGAGGATTTACAAATATCACGTCAGACAAAATTCGAACAAAAGAGTTGTTTAACTGAAGGCTAAACTACTAATTTGGAATTCACGATCATTAGTCATTGAATACATAAAATAAGCAGCGAAACGTGTGCAGGTAAATTCATGTAGTTGCTAAATAACAATGAATATGGGAAGAAAATGGATAAATTGTAAAAATATCATTGAATAACTCGTGTAAAGAATTATGCTTGTACAAAATCTGTTGGAAAATATATGATAATCTATATAGCAAGCAGCTATAATTAATTTCAAACATAACTTAAAAAGATAATTAGAATTAAAGAAAGTGTGCAGGTTTCTTTTCTTTTTTTATTTATTCTTTTCTTTTTTTAATTCTTTTTTTACCGAATTGCACTTGAACATCTATTCTTTTCAAAATTATTGATAAACTTTTTAATAATATCAAAGCTATACATTTTAATCAAGTGTTTGAATTAATAAAAAAATTTTCTAAAATAAGTATTTATATCTTTAAGTTGAAACAAAAACAATGGTTTAAATATGCAGATCAATATAATAAAAGTTATTTACCAAATATACTAGGAAGAGATATTAATCAATTAAAATAATATTCGAAGCATATAGTATTTTGACATAATGCAAACGTAAGTTTGTTTGTTGTATTAATATACATATAATATTTTAAACGTTTACACTTAAATAAATAAACGATATTTCATTAAATGGTGAGAAAGCTATAAGCAACCAAAAGAAAATTTTAAATAAAAGAATCTAAAATTTTCATTAATTAAGTGGATTTAATTTTAGGATTCATTGTACTTTCTCGCCAAAATAATTTTTACTCCATTGCAAATATAGAGAAAACATTTTTAAGTAGTTCTACAATTTGATTTTGGAATGAAAGTTAAGAATTTGATAAATAATTATAACAATTTCATTACATTCACTAAAGAACTAATTTTATTACATTCACTAGCTTAATAGAATAAATACTTTGAATTATTTAAGAAAAATGTTCAATTACTTCTGAGCATTGACTATTTGAAATAAAATTCATTAATTCGAAACAAATATAAAGTGTATTTCTTGCGAACAAAAATTCTAGATGAATTTAAAAAACATTAAAGCGCATGTGCCTATAATCATTATTGAACTCCGGTTTGTAAAATCATTCTCAAATGAGTAGTAATGATTTCCTTATAGAATGATTATTTTTATTAAATTTATTATTCTAGCTTCTATAGTTTTGAGAAATATTTATTATGATACAACGAAACTGGACAGCTCAGCAGATGAAAAAAATGGAAAGCACTTTAACATCTGCTGTTTACCACGAGAATATTCATAAATAGGGCTTGAGTCAAAAATCGTAATGGGCAAAAATTAAAACTTGCCACCACACAGACAGATGCTTAAAAAGAATCAGCTGCATTCATAAAACAGAAACAAAGATCTCCCGCTAATCAACTGTGACATTGGAATTAACTTTTTCTTATTTAACTTTTTTAAGGTTTATTTCTAATTAACTTCCAATTACTTCTGCCGCTCTTCTGCCCACAGAAATCTTATCACCTAAAAATATCTTGTGACATCTTAGTATTTTAAATATTCTAATCTAATAGTAAACACATATACACCATATATTTGGCTGGGTCAAGTATAGAACCCACTACTTCCTCTCATAATAAAAACGCATTTTCCAACCGAACTACCACATCATTAAGAATTTATTACATCTGTTTACAAAGAGAAAAAAAAAAGAAACCAAAAATGTGTTTACCTAATGCAACCTCAAAAATTCGATGTGCGTATCGATGGTACATATCGTAACAAATAAAATTTAGTAAACCTCAAAGTAGCCATTTTTATAAGTATGCATTAAAAATAAGTATAAATTTAGTACTATTTAAAAGTTTGTGGACCTATGATCGTATCTAGGACTTAACACTCAAAAGATAGCATTCTTAATACTAACTTACGGTAAACTAAACCAAATTATTTTGGTTTCTTTGTCACTCAACGGTCATTTTTGCCCACGAATTTTAATTAGACCAGGACCTAAAAAAGTTTAAAGTATATTCCGAACCATTATTATCATCCACTCGGAAAGTGCGATTCGAACGCACGAACTGGTGAACCAAAGACCAGAGCAGAAATCGTCAGGCAGTTCACTATAAAGCAAACTAGAAATCGCCTCACAAGTGGGGTTTATTGTAATTTTAACCTGCTAATATAAATGTATTTGAAATCAAATATTTTAATATCTATTATATATTTTTAAAATTTCTGTATTAAACATTGTAATATTGAAATTAGCCTATCGTTTTTAAATTCATTCGTATACTAAATTACAGGCAAATACACGAAATTTGTGGAAAAATAACTTATTTAAAGGATGAATATAGGTTATGTAAGTTAATGATAGGATGCCCGGTGGCTTAGTGGCAGCATTTCACGCTCCCATAACACAGGTCCGAGGTTCGATCCTCGGGCTGGGCAAGGTTGACTCAGCCTTTCATCCCATCAGTGGGTCGATTAAATGAGTTTCAAGCATGCTTGGGAACTAAACACTGGGGGTCTTACGTTAGGTTGACCACCTAACTGGGACATATGCTTCGCACCCCAGGGCCCTCGGTCATGAGAACAGTTATGGGCACTGTAGGCCTTGGCCCAAGTGGGCTGTCGTGCCATGGAGTTTAGTTTAAGTTAATGATATTATGATTTTTTTACAACCTCAATGAAGCTAAAAAGTGTTTCAAGAAAGCAAAATAATGATGGGGAAAAAATTCAATCGTTTTTCAATCGGCACATTTAATGTCCTAGCCTAAAATACGAAAAAGAAAAGAGTTCAAAATTAAATAAAAGATATAGCTAGGTATAACTATAATTATCTTGTAGTTTCATTCATACAAATGATCGGACATTTAAGATTCTCTTATTAAAATGCACGGTATAATAATAATAATAGGTGTATAGAGCATGCAAAAACACAGATAACGAAGCCAACAAAAATCTGACTTCCGCTTGGTTCATAGAAATTACAGCTTTCTTCGTAGGATAAGGTTCAAAGTTCAAATCCAGCTGCTGTAAAACAAAGAGTCTTATCTATGTTATTTCTCGATTTACGATGAATTCTACTTACGAGTTATGAATAAAATTTACTCTTGTGTGTGTGTGTATAAATTTGAAAAAAGAAATTGACGAAAACGTACATACTCCTTCAAAAATTAATATCCAAGTTGGTAGAATGTTAAGCGTTTCCATTTTGCATGAATTAAAATGTGAGAACAGAAAGCAACAAATAATTATGTTACTTTCCAGGATCATTTTATCACTTTTACTCGCTCTTGCCTTCGGTTCAACAATTCGTGAGTTCGAATCCCACCTTGGGTATGGATGTTTGCAGTGGTTTGGAATCAAGTTTAAGCCGTAGGTCCCGGTCTAATTAGCCCTCGCGCGCAAAAAATGACCGTTGAGCGACAAACAAACCAAACCATCTATTACTTTCACTTGTGCGAAAAATAAGGAAATGTTTTGTTTCTCTCTTATTTGAATCGCAAAAATTAATTTAAGACGTTAGGGATTGAAAAAGATTTCAAAACCGTACTTCAAATTTTATCATTTAATAATAATAGAAAATTATACTGCCACATATACAGAAACAAATTAGTTTTAAGGATAAAAGAATAAGTTTCAATCAGTCAAAAAAAGTGAATTTTTGATACACTTTAAAAAATAATGAGAAATAATATTTTATTAAAAATGTTTAGTTTTTGTTCAGAAAAAGCAATTCGTTTGGTAGATAATATTTTTAAAGAAACAAACAAATAATATCTTAATCAGAAAAACTGCAAACGATTTATTTCTTTAACTATAATTTAAAAATTTTAAATTAAATTACCATTTACTGATAAATAACGAAATTTATATAGATTATTTAAATTCATTGAATTGTGTAAATACTGCAAATATATTAAATATTATAATTTTCAGTATTCTAAGATGCATACTGAAAATATAATATTTATATATCTATAGTTAATTTTTGTTTAAGGCGTTCGCTCTCGTTATTAAAACGTAATCGGTTCGAATCTCGACCCAACCAAAGATCCGCTACTTTTTATCGGTTAGATTACATAAAATATGATTACATAAATTTTATAATTTTATATAAACTTTTAAATTTTATAATAAAATTCAATTAATAATTAAATAAAATAATAAAATTCTTGGTAATTGAAAACAATTTAAATTTAAAAAATTATTTAACTTAAATTGTTTTCAATAACTATGAATTTTTTTTAATTTGTATATATACTTTGCTAAAGGTTTATAGTTCGACATCATTATTGTGAATTACCAATTTTGTGCATCTGTAAATAACGAAAATATCTCAAAAGATTTATAAAATTTCAAGTACTATACTGGTTAGTTCTATTTTTATTCATTTAAGATGTTTTTGATTTCAGTTTAAAGTTATATTTACAGTATTATTTATATTGATGTTAGTATATTTTGATTTATAGATTACTGACTGAGGGGGAGATCCCAAAAAGGTAAGCTGATGAGATCTACCTTATTTAACTTAATGAAAATGTGCAGCAAGATTCACTGTATTCTTTCCTAATTTTTTTGCAGGAGGTTCCAGTCAACACATGCCTGTGAAAATTACATTATTGATTAAGCAAATAAACCTAATCTACTAAAAAAAAAAATTTTTTTTTAATAACGGCGGGCACTTGGGCGGCTAACTCTTCGCCACAACAAGGCCGGAAACAGCTACTCATTTGTCGTTACCCAGCGGGCACCTGTGAACCAAGTCACGGAGGTGAGTAACATTACCCGCGTCATACCACCACAGACCCGGTTATAGGGAGGGCCACATTCATACATCAACACACAAGGAAGGACAGGGAAACACAGAGAGTTAGTAACATCCATGCACGAACCGGGATTCGAACCCGGGACCCACAGCTCAGGAGTCAGGAACGCTAACCACTCAGCCATCGGTCGGCAATCTACTCAAAATAATCTAGTTAATATTGTTTCGGCTAATACCTTTATAATTAGGCCTCTAAATATTATTATTAAAAGTTGAAATTCAAAATTTTTCTTGAAATTTTTTTTATTTGAATCAAAATAAATTCTGAAAAAATTTATCTTATTATTTAGCGCCCCTCTCCTAACGGCGCCCGAGGCATGACAGACCCCCCTGTCAGTCCCTCCCTAGGCCACCGCTGAGTCGCCAGGCTCTCTACAACTCAACACCAGAGTAAGCAATGGAGGAACAGGTCATAAATAAGATAGCCTCTTCTCTACTGATGATTGCTCGAGGTGGCGCAGTAAGGCAATTGCAGGAACTCTGAGGATTGATAGATGTTGCACAGGGCTAGGCCTGGATGTTGCAGGTCGGCACCTTACATCTTTGTTTGAAAACTGTTTTACTAGTAGGATGTCGGTGTCGAGTTTCATGGCGCTTCTCGTTACAGGAGTATGGGGATGGTGGAGAAAGATCTTCCCCCTCCACCAGGATTAGTGGTTATATGAGAAGCTTGATTTTTCAGAGATAAGTTGCGGAACATATGCAACCGAATGTAGTAAAACATTTAAACATCAGAACTTATGTCTTTTTCGCCAGGCAAGAGAGGGTGGAGCACTGCAGGTGGACAATAACTCACATTGTCAACCCTTCTCCCGACGGCAGTTTTTGTTATCGGAGGAGCGAGATTTCAGAGGCAGACGTTTTACTGCCCTGAATGCCGTCAAGCAATTAAGCGCAGGAAGTGTGTCATATTTTTGCAGTTATTTATTATGCAGTTATTTTTGGATAACTAGTTATCAACGTTACATTGCAAAGAAATAACATGTTCTAAAAAGCGTTATGAAATAACGGCTTTTTGAAAAGTTAATTCCAAAAAATCCGTTCACTTTGGCCTTCTTGGAAATTCTGTGGAGGGAAAGGAAACTTTCGTGGGGTGACAAAACTGGTTTTTTGAGGAAATGAGGTGTAGGGTGAATTTTAGTGACTGAGGATCGAAAATCACTTACTGAAAGAAATTTTAATGATTTTTGTTAATTTTTTTTTCAATTTTTTAAGAATTTATTACTTTATTATATACGGAACTTCAACATTTAAGTCTGGACTGATTTTCATTTACTTATTTTTTTAAAAAATTGAAATGGATTAAATTAAATTTATAAATTTTTTTACTCTTAATTGATTTTTCTTAGTTTTAAAAATTCTGAAATAATATGTATTTGCATAATTTGTTACCCAATGATCTTTAACTGCTTATTAATAAATTTTTAATATTTTAATGCCTAAAATACACCTAAATTTGATATTTTTTAAACCAAACATAATTCAGTTTCTCACAAGATGAATTTAATTTATTCCTCATTATAATTTCTATTATAAATTCTTACAAATTATAACTGATTTTTCTTTTACACAAAGGATTACTATTATTTATTCAAGCATAATTATTTTCGAATAAATCTTATATATCTCTTGGAAAAATTATTTCTGTAGCGTGTAGCATGTAGCTGGTTTAATAGGAACAAAGAAATAGGTTCCTTAAATAGCTCAAAATATTTTATTACAATTTTAGGTACAATTTGAGCACAACACAGATACACACAGATACTACAAATAATACTAAATAACAACTAAAACATTTAAATTTGAAGAAAAGAAAATAAACATGAGAGTCATATGGACATGTCTCATACCGTCGGTTGTTGGAGAGGGACTGGCTTCTCGTTGACGATGCCATGGGTGGCGCTGCAGATAGAGGGCGCTACAGACTCCCCCTCTGGCTCCGCCGACGTCCCGGCAAGGAGACAGGATTGAGATTAGGAAGCTGCTGAGGGTGTCGACGTGGTCTTCCTCTACTTTTCAAAGGGAAAACGGGACCGTTATCTCTAGATGATTGTTGATAAGGCATCAACATACTGGTATGATAAGTACCGAGTACTTGATCAGGGGCAGCAGGGTCTGCAACATCATATGTATTTGGTGATCTATTTGTTAGGATAATATAAGGTCCTTCACGTTTGGGCATGAATTTTTTACTTGTTTTGGTCTTAGACTTGCTTATGGGATGTAAAGTGATCCAAACTTTATCACCTGGTTGATAATAAGCGGGTCTATGCTTCTTGTCGAAGTACTCCTTTCTTGCATCTTGTTTTTGTTCTACACGTTCTCTAATTAAGGGTGTAAGACGTGCAAATTCTTTCAAGTAAGGTGTTATCTCTGCGACGAAGTTATCGTTATCAATGACAGCTCTTATATCATGCTGGACATCATCTGTGGTTCGAAGCTCTCTTCCGAACTGAAGGTAAGCTGCCGTATGACCTGTAGAATCACATTTTGCAGTGTTTAAAGCAAAACGTATCATGGGTAGTTTGTCCTCCCAAGTATCATGTGAATCACCAACTAGAATTGCTAATTTGGGTTTTAGGTCTCGATTTTTTCGTTCAGCAGGGTTTGCTTGAGGATGGTATAACGGTATAAGATCTTGCTTAATACCCAAGATTTTACAAGTTTGTTGCATTACAGCACTGACGAACTGTACGCCATTGTCACTGATTACCCTTCTAGGTAGGCCATAGCGTAAGAAGACTTCTTCTATCAATATTTTAGAGCAATTGATAGCTGTAGCATCTTTTAAGGCAAAAAGTTCGACCCATCGTGTACTTGTATCTTCAACAAGAAAAATCCATTTTTTCCAGTTGGGGTCTCTGGGAGAGGGCCAAACAAGTCTATTGCCAGCGTCTCAAATCTTTGTGAGTAAATAGGCGTTCTGAGTAATCCAGCAGGTTTCTGGTTGTTAGATTTGTACCGATTACATTCAGCACAATCTTTCACGTATTCGGCGATAAACTTTCTCATGCCAGGAAAGAAATACCTAGAAGCAATCTTATGATACGTGTTCTCAGCTCCACAATGTCCTGCAGTGGGAGTATCATGATATTGCTGTAGGACACGTTCTCGCTCGTGACAAGGGACAACTAACTGTGCTTCTTCTGACTCTGTTTCAGGCGAATATCGATACAGTATTCCCTGATTCATCAGATACCCTCTACTAGTCCAATTTACATAGTTTTCATCTTTCCGACCACTTTCAAAGCACTCTATTATCTTTCTCACATCCTCATCCTTCAATTGTTCTTCACGAATATCTTTAGATTTCCTGGATGGCAAATCTATGGAAATAGTGTTCAAGTTACAAACAAATTTGTCCTCTTTATCAACTGGTCTGGACAGAAGATCTGCAATTACATTAGATTTTCCTGGAGTGTAAAGAATTTTCGGATGATATGACTGGATTTGAAGAGCCCATCGAGCTAAGCGTCCGGATGGCGATTTAATACTCATAAGCCACTTCAAGGGTTGGTGATCAGATGCAATAATAATTTCTTGATTTTCCACATAGCCACGGAACTTTTCAAGTGCCCATACCACAGCTAATGCTTCTCTTTCAGTAGTTGAATAATTTCTTTCTGCTGAACTGAGCAATCGACTGGCATACTCAATCACATGTTCTTCCGGCCTTTCTCCTTGGATAAGGACTGCTCCTAGAGCGTAATTACTAGCATCAGTTCTTATGAGGAATGGTTTAGATCCATCTGGCTGAGACAACACAGGTGGTGAAATCAGCCGTCTTTTTAACTCATCAAATGCTTTCTGTTCGGTATCACCCCATGTCCATTGTTTATTCTTTTTTGTTAAGTCACTAAGGGGTCTAGCAACTTCAGAAAAATGGGGAACATATCTCCGAAACCAGGAACAAGTCTGTAGGAAGGACTGAACTTCTTTAGCACATTTTGGTGTTGGAATTTTTTGAATAGAAGATACTTTGTCAGCATCCACTTCCACACCTTTTTCAGTTATCCAATGACCTAAATACTTCACTCTGTCACAAGAAAAATGACATTTGCTTCTGTTAGCATTCAGTTTAAATATAGAAAGTCTTTCAAACACTTTTCGTAAATCTGATAAATGTTCATCAAAAGTTTCTGATAAGATAATGATATCGTCAAGGTATGACAATGCAAAAACATCTTTGAGACCAGATCTAAATTTATCAATGAGACGTTGAAAAGTTGCGGGTGCGTTGCGCAACCCAAAAGGCATACGTAAAAATTTAAAAGTTCCAAATGGACAGATGAATGCAGTCTTCTCTTGGTCCGATTCATGAACTTTGACCTGATGATAACCAGATCTTAAGTCTATCGTAGACATGTATTTCGTCGACTTGGCTTCAGTCAATAAATCATCCATTCTAGGTAGTGGATAGTTATCCGGAATAGTCGTTGAGTTTAACTTACGGTAATCAACACACAATCTGATGGTACCGTTCGGTTTAGGCACTAATACCACAGGACTTGCATAAGGAGATTCACATTCCTCAATTATTCCTTCTGTTAGTAAGGAATCTAGCTCTTTCTTCAACAACTCTTTCTTTGCAGGTGTCATTCTATATGGAGGTTCAGCAACAGGTAGGCTATTTCCAGTCTGTATTCTGTGTTCAATAAAAGGAGTAGGTTCTCCCCCTGGTTTGAAGTTATTTTCAAATTCTTCCAGCAATGAATTTAATTTATGACGTTGTTCTCTTGTCAAGTGTTTTCCTTCATCATTTCTTAATTGCACAGAATTAGAGGTTCCTGAAATTTCAGCAGACATATCAGGCGAAGTTAATTTTTGCGACATTATTACTTTTGCAGCACTTACGGTTTCAGATGTTTCCTGATAAAATGGATAATGTCTGTGTGGATATTCACTAAAATGCCAAGTGCCATTCTGGATGTTAAGCACAATACCAGCAGCCTGGAGAAAGTCAGTGCCAAGCAATGTTCTATTACCTTTAGCATTTGGTAACGCAATAAATTTCATACGAACTTTCTTTCCTTCTACATTAAGATTCACGACTGTTGTCAAGGCTGGGACATTTCTTTCTTTTCCATCAGCAAGTACCATTGTAATATTCTTCTTTTGAAATTTAAAACCTTTCTCTTTCAATAAACAAAAAAATCTCTCTCCCGCAATGGAATTTGATGCACCTGTGTCGGCACAAAAAGCTGCTTTTTCACCACAAACAGTTAAAAAAATTGAGCTAGACAATGAATCTGAAGCTTGTGCGGTATACAATTTTACACCATTAACAACTGTTTTAGCCTCTTCTTTTAATATGTTGCACTTTGGACACTTAGACTGAATGAAACCAGGATTACCACATCCATAGCAATGAACCGAAAATTTTCTTTCTGGCTTGTCTTTACTAAATTTTGGACTTTCATAGTTGGAATATTTTATTTTGTTATGTTCCCTAGAGTTAGGAGGCTTATAGTTTCTTTCTGAAATAGATTTAACATAGTCTTTGAAATTTGGCTTCTTAGCAAAGATAGGTGAATTTTTCTTCATTCCCAGTCTTACATTTTCATAACTGTCAAGCTTTTCTGCAAGTTCTAAAGGATCATTCAGCTCTGACCATTGATCAACAAAATGTTCTCTTACCTCTGGAGGTATTCTTTTCTTTAACTGGTCAGCTATAATTAAGTCTTGCAATTTCTCAAAAGTGATGATATTCAACTCCTTTACCCATCCCTCGAAATATGATTTAATTTCAAAATAGAAGTCTTTCCATGTTACTTCTGCACTTTTTCTATGTTGCGAGAACATCTGCCGAAACCTATCTGATGTAAGGCGAAAACGCTTCAAGAGCATCTCTTTCGCCTTTGAGTAGTCGTTAACATCTTCTTCATTTTCTCTAGCAATTAATTGATTTATTTCGGCTGGCAATGAGCCTATCAAGTACGGCATCCAATTCCTTTCAGGTATATTCACTAATTTTAATTGACGTTCAAAAACTGTCAGGTACAGTCCTATTTCATCCTTATTGGGATTAAATTTTGGGAGAATACGATTCAGATCCCAATTTGTTTTCTCTGCTTCACTGGCTGGAGCTGTGGCAGTGGAGGAAAGTACTTTCTGAGCTTCCACTTGAAGTGCTAAGCGTTGCAATTCATACGCTCTTTCTTTTTCAATGCACAGTTCTTTTTCTTTGGCAATTCTTTCGCATTCAGCTTGTTTTTCTTTTTCAAGCCGTTCCTCTATTATATTAGTTAGCATATTTTTCACTAACTCTTCATCATAATCGTTTGATTTGGTTATAATATCTTTCAGTTGAATTACTTTTAGATCATCTGCTACCCCTAGCCCCATTTCTATAGCGAGGTTTCTCAAATCTTCTTTTTTCCCTTTCCCAAGGAAGGCCATTTTTGCATGAGTTTATTTTTAAGAGTTCTAAAGTTATTTTCAACTGATTTAAAATACTGATTTTTTAAAATATGTGTTTATTTATTTTAGTTAAAACGAAATTTAAACACCATCAGTCTTAAATACTATTATGTGAAAATATAAACATTTTAACTTTAAACATAAGTAAAGTATAACCTATTATTATTTATCCAAATATTTACTGCAAATAAAATGAACTCTTAAATTATTGTAAATAAACCTGAAATATTCATATGATATTCACTGAAATCAAACAAAACCAAAACAAAGCATTTCACAATTCTACCATAAATTTTATTTTCCTTTCATTTATAACTCTTTACTTTCGTTTTATAATTATCAATAATTACTAAATATGTACCTTTGTTTATAAATTATATTTTATCAATACTTTAATACCACATTCAATAATTCAAAATATATTAATTGAGATAACTTAATCATATGCATTCAAAGAATATTTTATATTAAAATAACAAAATGTTTTATTGACTTTTTATATAACTTAAAAGTTCTTCAATTTTCTAGAATATCAATTCTGATACCTTTTACCAAAATATTAATAATAATGTTGTAATCTTAATTTATAACCTTAAATATATACATGGAATACAATATATTTTCATTCTTTATTCAATGAAACCACTTACTAAAAAAATAAAACACAAAGATTCTAAACAGAAAGTGAATGACGAAAAAAAATTAAATAAATAAAAATAGCATTCATAGATATTGAAAGGCTAGACAGTGAGGCGTATATGAAAGCAATAACAACGGTCGTTTGCGGCGCCTTGTTTCGTGTTTTAAATCAAAACAAAAGTATCATCGCATGAAAAATGCACAGTCATCAGACAATTAAATTCTGTTAGATACTATATTTTAAACACTATCTCACTTTAAAGAATATATTTTCAACTATTCAGAATTAAGAAATATAATATATGAGAAATAAAAATATTCAGAAGTAACAGAGATATTAATTCACGTACACATACTATAATACTTCAAATATAATAATAAAATAAATATATCTTTTAATTCAATACTCTAATACAAAATATTATTCATTTAATAATATGTGAAACATATCTACCAAATCAAACAAATAATTATACTCGCAAGTAATAATATTGTTCAAAATTCCAGAACATAAAATAATAACACTTTTATAGAACACAACTTATAAAGAAACTTTTTATATAGTTTTATATTCATACGTGCTTAAACATTAACATTTTTGTGCTTAAACGTAACTTAATTTTAATTCTTAGTACAGTATAAAAGCAACTTATCTGGAATTTTCAGATCGCTGAACTCCTCAAACGAACTAGCACAATTATCTCGGATGAGATTACACTTCGGAATCGAACAAATAATGATCTCGGATGAGATTATACTTCTAATGAATCCATAAAACAATACACATCAGGAGGTAACCTGTAAAATTTTGAGTTCCCCTCCAACAACAAAATTTAATTCTGGGTAGAATTTTCAAGAGCAAAAAGAAACTCGAACTCGGGTCTCACGTTGGGCTGCCATTTTTTGTAGCGTGTAGCATGTAGCTGGTTTAATAGGAACAAAGAAATAGGTTCCTTAAATAGCTCAAAATATTTTATTACAATTTTAGGTACAATTTGAGCACAACACAGATACACACAGATACTACAAATAATACTAAATAACAACTAAAACATTTAAATTTGAAGAAAAGAAAATAAACATGAGAGTCATATGGACATGTCTCATACCGTCGGTTGTTGGAGAGGGACTGGCTTCTCGTTGACGATGCCATGGGTGGCGCTGCAGATAGAGGGCGCTACATTTCTCTAATTAGAGTTCTATTTCACTAATATAATTAGAGTTCTATTTCACTAAGATTAGTGAAATAGAGAGAGAATCTATTTCACTAATCTAATTAAAAAGTGGAATTTTGATCGCAATTTCTTAATTTTATTTTCCTATCTTATAAACTTATAAATATAACCATGTGATTAATCACCATCCATCATTGCTTATGTTTAACATCAGTACCGAACCCACAATTTTCAAATAGTGAAATCATAGTAATGATAATTTAACCAGCGCGATGTACACTAAACTAACTTATATTTAATAATTAATAATATTTTACTGTTTCATATAAATTTCCTTTTCAATATCTAACCTTTTAATGGAATTTTAGTTTTCATATAAATCATCAGTGTAATAAAAGGAAAATTGAATGCATACAGATGTCATATGCTATAAAATTACATATTTATGAACATAAATATAATATTTTGTTTAAAATTAAAGAATTGTACATGTAAACCGGAATATTTAGAACCTACGAGAAACTATTCGAATATAAGAATTTGCCTTTCTGATAAGTTATAGTATTTTACTTCATATATACATGATTTTACTGTTCTAGATAACTCAATTGTGTGTGAAATTTACCTTAAATATTTTTACTAGATGAAATTACTCCTCACGGGAAAGTAAAAATAGGAGAGCTATGTGGTATTAATAAAATGAATTTAAAGTACTAGCAATTAAATATTTTTAAATATAGATGTATGAAAATTGCTTCTGTAAAATAGATAAACACATTACTATAGTAATTAATTCAGATGAAATTTTTATTATTGAAACAATACCTAAATTTACAATTTTTAAAATTATTTGCATATAAATAAAGTTTTTGTTATAAATGAAGATTTTTATCAACTGTATTGTAATTTGCATTGTTTGATCTGCACAAGCATCTTTTGATATCATAAGAGCTTAGATAAATTTAATTAATAAACAGAATTCACATTTTTACTTTACATGCTAAAAGCAGTTATCACTTTCCATTTCTTTATATGACTGTTGAGGAACATATGCTATAGAATTGCATAGTTATTTACTTATTATAGTCTTTCAAATTGATGTAATTCTTATTCGTTTGAAATTTAATTGAAAAAAAGTTACTTTAATATGTAAAGGTGTAAAGTAATGTTTTTAATAAATAGACTGCACAAATACATCTGCAAGAGAGGAAACTCGGAAAACTCTCAAGCACTCATCTCGAAAGACATGCATGCTTAAAATAAAGATATAATATCATAGGTTACATATAGAGAAATAACATCAATTTTGTATTGCAGATCATATTTGAGTGTAGAAATTTTTTTTAACCTGTTTTCAACTACCAAATTTTACAGTATTTTTTAATATTAATAATAATAGTATACGAGTTTAACCGACCGATGGTGGAGTGGTTAGCGTTCGAAGCAATAGATCACGGGTTCAAATCTTGTACGCACATGGATGTTCCTTTCTTTCTGCGTATTTCTTTATCCTTTCACTTTCAGGGCGAAGATGGCACACGCACTTTGTGCTCCACTGTACAAGTTGCCATCATATTCGCCCCTTGTGCGAATTCTAAGATCAGCCTGACATTGGAAAAAAATTTATACGAAATTTAAAAGGAAAAATTAAAGTGTTTGTGAGATTTAGTTTTTTCACACATATATATAATGTGAACTTTTTCCTCGCTCTACAGCACTGACAGACGAATTGGCAACCAAATGATTATCGCTCTGGCCTTTAGTTTCAACCATTCGTAGGTTCGAATGTTACATCGGATTTGAATGTATACATAGAGATAACGATTTCAATTTAAATTACCTTATTAGAAGAGTTCAAAATTGATTTGCTCAATGTTCATGACTATGAAGATAAAATATCGCTAGCACTTTTTTATGCTGAAATAAATAAATAATAAAATAAAAAATATATATTTAAGCAAAATAGTATAATAAATATGAACTCCACTATGAAACACTTTAATTCAAAACTCTTTCTATCATTGAAAAATAAACATGTAAAATCATTAAGTTAAAACACTAAAAAAAATTCTTCAGAAATATAAGACATTTTACTAGTTTCTGAAATACATTCAAAATTTCCATAGGTGATATTAACGGGTTAACAACTATGTTTAAAGTCATATTCAAGTGGAACCGACGCTGAATACTATTGAGTTTCGAAACATCGGATAATAATTAAGATTTAGTTACGAAGATATTGAAAGAAGGATTTGGTAGTAAAGACCTAATAACACACACAAATCATCATATGAATAAACCGTTGAATATCTCACTCGTCTATAAATCGAATATTTTGAGAGGTTAAAAAGAATTCATGGTGAAATCGAAATTAATGTGAGAAGTTTGCAGTCTTTAGGAGCAGAACCTAATTCTAAAGTTTAATGCTCATTTCTTTTTTCAACTGTAATAGAAGAAAAACGAAGATACACTCGCACTTCCTTGTATTTGAAAACCTAAGGGATGGATAGACCGCACCTTTCAAAAGAAAAAGACTGAATCATCCATTTATAGTTTTTCAGTTGTATCTCAAACTAATAAATCTTGCATGTTTTGTAGAAACACTCGGCTTAGAACTGTAACTCGAAGAACAAAGAAAAAAGAAATAAAAACTTTCGGCCGAGGTTTTTTTATCATTTGATATAAAGAATAAAATTAAAAATTGCAAATCGGAACTGTTTTGTAACACGTGCGTAGGGGAAAAAATCAGACTATTTTAAATCGTCAAAAAATAAAAATAATGAAATTCGGAAATCAGAAGTTTAGTCGCCAATAGTTTCTGCGGCTTGGCATTATAAAAAAGAAAATGGTGTAAAAGAGAAGTCGAAAATTAGTGAATTAATTACTCGTTCATTGTTAGATGGTAACTCAATAGTCAAATTTATATGCCAGAAATTCGTTGATACATTAAGTCCCATGAAAACAAATGGGTAAAAATTATCAATTTTTACTTTCGGAAGCAAAAGTGCTACTAAGTAATTTATAGTGTAGTTCGTGTGACATTAGAACACAAACTTTATTCTAACTCTAAATTAGGAATAGAAACTTTAACTACATAAGACACATTATCCCTGATGCAAAAGAAATTTAAAAATTTAGAAATGAGAAATTTTACCCTTTCGCTGACTTCATTAATTGTATTGAGTCTATTAATTGTTTTGATAGGGGCAGATTATTATTACAACAATGTGAATGGTAAAATCAAACATTTGATTAAAAAATTCTTAGCCGTTGAAAGAATTTTCGGTTAGTGCTTACATGGCCAAAAAATTGATAATCACACTTCGCTCATATTTAATGTAGTGATACATATAAGAAAATTTAATTTCGAAACAAGTAGAAAAAATTTGAGATTTGGAAATCTCTGGTTTAATGACCAAAAATTTCTGAACGGAAAAGTTTTTGCAGTATGAACAATCATGACGAAAATGAAGATTTTGGTCACATATTAAATATGAATCAGGCATACATAGTTCGACTGCCCTGAAAAAAAAAACTAGATAAACAAAATTTACATAAGAATTGAGAAATTGCTGAACTAAGATTTGTTAAGAAAAATATTGCTTTGAAATCCCAAACTGTATTTGAAGAATATAGCGAAGTGTTAGATGATTACATAAAATAGGGAATTATTGAGTAAGTCCCCACTCCGAATAAAACTGAAAACGTTACATTTTATCTACCGTATAGAGAAATCATTCGGGATGATCGTGCGACCAATAAATTACAAAATTAAATTGAATGACTGCATGTTGATCCAAATCTGTATTCAGAAATTTTTGCCAGTATTGTATCTAGAAATGACATGCGACTACCCTTTTTGAGAGCCGTGGTTGGTCAGGGCGTTGTTCTCATTATCGGAAGATAGTGAGTTCGAATCCAGCTTAACAGAAAATCTGGCGTGTACATTAAAGGCTCTGGGGCACGTTAAAACAGAGCGTGGTCGCAATACTCTCCAAGTGAAATGATACCTCTGTGGATGGCATTGGGGATCTACTGTTTGTATTAACCATGCAAAATGCAATACAATAAAAATTGTGTTTTTAAATAACGGCGGGCATTGTGTGACTAACATTTCACCACAACAAGACAGGAAACTGCTACTCATTTATCGTTACCCGGTGGGCACGTGTGAACTTATTCGCGGAAGCGAGTGGCCTTACCCACGCCATACCACCACAAAAACCCACTTATAGGATGGGCCACACTCATACATCATCTCAGAAGAAACGACAGAGAAACAGAGTAAAAAGTAACAGCCATGCCCAAACCGGGATTAGAACCCAAGACCAGGAGTCTGGGAGTTAGGAAAGCTAACTACTCAGCCATCAGTCAACATGAAAAAATTGTACATTTTTTTCTTAAATCTGACCACTGAGCTCCAATTTTTCTGACCACTTTAAACTCTGTGGTACGACAGCCTATGTGGACCACAGACACACAAAGCCTATAATGTCCATCTCTGTTTTCGTTACCGAGAGACCCTGGGCTGCGAAGCTATATGTCCCAGTTAGGTGGTCAGCCTAACGTAAGACTCCCAGTGTTTAGTTTCCAAGCATGCTTGGTACTCAGTTTATCGACCCACTGAAAGGCTCAGTCTTGCCCAACCCGAGGATCGAACCTCGGACCAGTGCTTTGGGAGCATGAAACGCTACCGATAAACCACCGGGCTTCATCCTGATTTTAAATATGGTAGTTTAAAAATAGGTATTCCTCATACGTAAAAACATTTTTTAAATATGTTTAAATAATATCTGTAACATTAACATTAAGATTTGACCATTTAATAAAATGAAACTAAAAATAGTTAATAAATTTGAAAATGAAAAAGTATATCATCGAAAATAATTTTGTGTGTGTGTGAAATTATAGTTCTATGTCTATCATGCTTCATATTTAAGATTCAATGGCGTAGTGAGCATAATTGGCGCCCGGGTACGATACTTTTTTTGGTGCTCCCTTAAAAAATAGCGTATAAAAATATGGTAATAAAAATGTATCAAGTAATAAGAATATACTATATATATATTATAATAAATGGAGTATACTTGTAATAGATTTATATGTTTTAGATTTGGAAAGGAACGCTATAATACAAACAACAAATATATTTTACAAATTTCTTAAATCAAAAATTAGAAATAAATTTCATTCAAAACACACATAAAAATAAATAACAAATAATAACATGTAATAAAATCAGAAATTTTCAGTCAAACAATATATATTATATTATTAAAAATAATTTTTTTCCCAAAACAGGTTTCAAGTTTTTCATTTATTCAAATTATTATCAAGAATTACATGTGACAAAAAATATATTTTAACTGTTAAATCGCCTAATTTTATTTAATGAAATTTTCTCAATCGATTTTCATAGTAGTGAAAATTTTCTTCTTATTTTTAAGGTATTTAATAAAACTATTTTCTTAATATATTGAAGTATATTTTGTTATTAAAATAAGGGCTAATTTTTATTGAAATAAAATTTTATTTCTACTAAAAGTTATTTTGGAAGTACTGTTCATGCAATGACATTTTTTTTCTTTTCAATAAATTTATATTATTTAAAGATGATCTTAATTTTTAAAATTTTACAATGTAGAATGTGAAATATGTACGATTTTTTTATGAATTTCTTGAAGGATTTATTTTTATATAAATTGAAATAATTAATTAAAAATATGTTCTGTATATTTAAGCATCCAAAAAAAAACATTTAAAAAAAGAAAAAACATTTATAGATTTTTAACTTTTATCATTGGAAAAAACAATTTTCAAAATAAGGTGATAATGTAAAGCCAACACAAATACGAGTCAAATAAAAATTATTCCTTCGAATAAAAACATTCACAAACATTAAATTAATTACTTTTAAATGAACTGTTTTAACTAATAAGTAATTTAATATTTAATTTTCAAAATTCTGCAAGCATATGTTAGTAAATATTCATACGAACAAAAATATGAAATAAATATTCAAATCAAAAGAATGCATAGTAGACAGAAAATACGACTTACGACAATAATATTTTAAATGTCAAAACTCAAGATTTTCGAAAGTTTACGTTTTCGATGAAGCGATGTTTTGGAAGAAACGAAATACAAACAGTGTGAGCAATAAAAAGGAAGGGAAGTTTATGTGTTTTCCTAGAAATTGGAGATAATTAGTACTCGATCCCCTCCATTTCTATTCCAGGAAGACAATCCCCTACACGGCATACTGTAGTCAGGGCTAGGGAAAGAGCCCTGTACTGTAGTGCTATTTTATGAATAATTTCCCCCTTTCTCAGAAGGTCAGTCTGGTGTTAGACACAATATTTTGAATAAAGGGAACCGCTAATGTGAAACACGTTTCAGCAGGGATTTTCTCACTAGTGTAACGCGACACTAGACTGAAAGACACTAGACTGTAAAATCAGAGATAAAAATTACAAAAAAGGGTTTTATTGTTATTTTGGAACAATGGATAACATAATTTCACTAAGTCTCAATAACAGATGAAATTGATCTTTCTACCTCGCCTCTTGATAACTTAAGTAAGATCTGATTTTCCTGTTACTCTTTAGCACATTCAAATTCTTATAAGTTTTCATTAATAATATTTCAGTTATGTCAAATTTTCTGCTTTGCGAATAATTTTTTATTACGTTATTATAGTCAAAATAAGACTAATTTTTCTCATTTTTTTAAAATTATTTTTTATATTTTTTTATTATTTTTATTTTTTATTATTTTTTATATATTTTTACTTTATTTTTTTTAAAATTTTTTTATTTTATTATTTATTTTTAATTATTTTTATTTTTAAAAAAATTATAAAAAAAATTAATATTTAAAAATTATAATTAATTTTTCTCATTTTGTCAGCAATTCAATGATAAAAATCATAAAAGGAAATCAAAAATATTAACACAATACTGCTTGCTAAATAAAATGATTTAATCGCTTAGAAATTAAAAATAACACGTCAAATAATATTTCAATTTTTTTTAAATTAACTTTTAATTATTTTTTTAATTAACTGAAATTTCGACAAAAATATTTACATTTTGAATTTTTGAATACTTATCACATCCAGAGAAGTCCAGAGAAAATAATATTCACTGAAATTTTTTTTTAATTTTGAGTAGAACAAACTTATTTGCTTTATTAATATTATTACCTCTTTTGTTAGCATACAACTTGACTTTGACAACCTGTACAAAAATTACGACTCAATAAAAGGCACTGCAAATTTCGGTGTATTCACAAAATTAAATAATTCATTAGCTTACTCTTCTGTAATCTCCCTGAGTTAATAGATCCAAAAATTAGCATACAGCATTAACACAAATAATTTGATAAATAACTTTATACTAAAATGAAAACCTCTCATATGCATATAAATGGAACAAACCAATCTAATAACCTAGAAATTATATATATTTATAAAAACTAAGATATTTTCGTTATTTACACACTCACAAGATTTGTAGTACAAAACAATACTATCACAAACTTTGAAAGTTAGCTAAAATATCTCAAGTTTCTCTCTATTTATATTTTGAATTAATTTACGATTGATGATCAAAATTCCTAGAAATTTTAGAAGGAATAAACATCAATAAATTTCAAAAATATCTTTATTTTTCTTGTCACGCAAATTCTTAAGAAATTAAATTATATCAACTTTAACTTCTGATTTTTATAATGTGTTTATAAGATAATAAATAATATTTAAAAATTATATTACAATCTTCACATTTTTGAATGTAATTTTTAAATAAGGACTCTCCTAAAAAGTTCCTGAAATTTTTTAATAACATTGCTTTTTATTTCCTACAATTATAAATTGCGTATTTTGAGTTCAATAATAAAATAGTTCTATCTGTATTGATATACTTATAACTTGTATCATTTATCTTATGTTAATAATTATACAAGTAACCTCGCATTGATTTATTTCTATTTTTTTCTTTCCAAATTTTTTTATAACTTTCTTCTCTCTGTTTTTGAGCGTTTATTTTTTCAAATTGTGAAGGAATTCCTCATTCACATTTTCACACATTGTTGCCAATATGCAAACATATCAAATCATTTATATGTAATATTACATTCTTTTTATATATATTTAGCAGTCATTAAAGATTGAGGTATTTTTCAAGTGAATAAAAAGAACTTTCCCATTTGGATTCTATTTCGAGTATTATTTCGTTCTCTTTATGGTTGACATTTAACTAGTAGTTGAAAAATGAATGGAAACTATCATTTCCATATCTTTTTCGCACGTATCACGTGTCCCTTTAACACCCCTCAGTTGACAACCAAAGTCTGTGAGGCTGACGCGGTGCCTTATCTTTATAGCAATCAACGAGGGTGTTGAGTTCAAGATCAAAACCTCCCTTCTTTTAAGAAATGTTTAAAGATAAAGAATACAGCGTTGTCACTACCCCGACCCCCACAAACATGCACACAAACTTGTGAAAGGAACCCGACTTGAGAAAAGGATGAAAGGGAATGTAAAAAAGCAATAAAATGCAGGAAGTCCCTCTGTTTATCCCCACGGGAGCAGAGGGTGGCATACTGCAAGAGGCCAATAATTCAAATTTGCTCTTCAAAACTGTCAACGTGCCTCTTCCTCAGATCCCAGATGCGACAGGGAGGGGATTCTTCTCTCCCCGCAAGGAATGTTGAGTCATTAGGACACAGACTACAAAATCAGAAATATTGGAAGCTAAACAAAACAAGCTTCTATAAGACTGTTTCTAACTCACAATATTGTTTTAGAAATGAGCATATTAGAACGAACTCGGGGATGACTACTATCACCCACTAGATAAAATTTTTAACCTTCAACTTCCATAATAAAGTATACAAAATAAATAACATTGAAGTAATGGTATTTGAACCCCTACGAACCAAAAAATGTCCATAGACCGCTGGCATCCTCCAAAACAATTACCAGTATCTGAACAATTTAATTTAATAACTTATGATTAAAAATTTATAGCTGACAGCTAAAATGTTGTAGAGCTTATAAATAAAAATAAATATATAATATTAAATAAATACATAATATGGTCATATTTGCCTTAATGTATTCTTATATCTTAAGTATCTAATTAATTTGGTCCCTAACTTGAAAACTCATATTGTTTATTTTCCAGATATTGCAATGTATCAAAAAATAACTTGTGCACCTTATTTTCCTTGTATATATTAAAGTGTGATTATTATTAATAAATGAAGAATGTAAATTGAGTTATATTAGAAACATTGTACACCCCCCAGTTAACTTTTTTGCCTTATTATTTATTTACGTAGTTTATTATTGACTATAAAATTTTGATTAAACCATGATATTTTTTATCTCTTCTAAATTATTTGATCAGATTTTAATTTCACAACGTATTTGAATTCTGGAGTAATAAAATTTCTCTTCGGAAAGCGAAAAACATATCTTTAAATCCCCAGCTTGTTTACATGCGACATTTTGAAAGAAGAATAAATTTAAAAGTAGCAGATGATATTTCTCACTTCAAATAATAAGCTGTTGCCAAAAAGTTTTGATCTAAAACATTTACTTTTTTTAAATTCTTTATCGAAATCGTTCCAAAAATGTGTTAATACCCTCTGCAGCAGGAAAAAATCTCGATTTTGTTTTCGAAATTAAAAACGATGCAAAAATAATTCCTATTATGAATAATGTTTCTTATGACATTAAAGCTAAAATAAAATCTATGTCTGAGTAAGGTAACCGAATTATAACAGGATTGGGATTTAAACTCTGAATATATTCTTCCATTTAATAATTTTTGCAAGGCAACTGAAGTTACAGTAAGTAAAATATATAATTGCCGGATTACTCACTTATACCGTCACACTATCTTATGATTTTACTCTGAAAATATTTCTCTCTGAAAATTTTCAATTTATTTTTAATATGTTTAATAAGACTTTCTTATGACTTTAAAAAATATTTTTAATTAAAATAAGAGCTAATTCATATTAAAAAAGGAACTTATTTTATTCTGAATCATTTTATAACACTCAAAAATATTACTAATCTGTAGCTTTTTACAAAGCATAATTTTACCTTCCATTACATTCCTTTAAAATGATTTCTAAGCTAAACATGCATTCATTATATATACTGAAATATAAAGTTAGTTAAAGATTAATTATCAAGAAACATTTTAAGTGTACATATAAAAAGTATTTAATACATTAGATCTTTTAACTTTCCAAAAAAGAATTTTTCAACATAATGTATTAAAATAAAGGCGACAGAATTACAAGTCAAATAAAAATTATTTTCTAAAATCTTTAAATTTTGATTTCAAATTGATTATTTTATTTTAAATTCAAATTGATTATTAATAAATAATTTTAAATAATCAATTTGATTTTAAATTTCATGTTTGTTGATAAATATTCGTAATGACTAAAAAATCTGCTAAATAAGCAAAGTGTAAAAAATAAGTTGTAGACAGAAAATATATAAAATTTACTCAGTCAACATTTCCAACGAAGGTTTTAACGAAATAACACTAAAGACGAAAATTTGTGAGTGTGAAATGATGATATTCTAACCGGGTAAACAGTTAATATAAAAGGAAATTATGAATTCTTCTAGCATTTGGAGGTAATTACTTTTCTATTTCCATCGTTCTATATATGGTATTCCAGGAGCTTAATTCTCTTGATTGGATATTGCAGTGCTATCTTGAAAAAAAATTATTATCTTCAGTCTGTTCCTGAACACAAACATTTTTGGACAAAGAGGACCGCTAATGAGAAATATATTTCAACGCGAATTTTTTCACGCGACAGTAGACTAAGAGGTTACAACAATTGGTTCTTTTAACATTTTTAGTTTTTTCATCCTTGTTGGGGTTATTTTTTTGCACTCTTGTTTGTAATGTGTATTCAAATTTTTCTTTTTTATGTTTATTCAATCTCATGCAAAGAACTCTCGTTGGGAGCACTTTAACCTAAGCAAAATATTTTCTTAAATTTTTTGCGTTTAAATAATTTTATGTTTTGAAATCATAATGTTAATCTCAACTAAAGTTAGGTGTAGAAAAATTTCTTAAGAACAGAAGGTACAAAGGCCATTTAGGCTAGGAACCTAACAAACACTAGATCCACTTCCTTCTCTCCCCCGCAAGGCATGTTGAGTCATCAGGACACGGACTTCGAAATCAGAAATATTGGAAGCCCAACAAAACAAGCTTCTATAAGACTTAATTTATAACTCGCAATATTATTTTATAAGATGTGAGCATATTAGAGAAAGATAACTTGGGTATGACTACTATCACCCACTACATAAAATTTTTGGCCTTCAATTTTTATAATAACGTATGCAAAATAAATAACTCTGAAGTAATGGTACTTGAACCAGGCAACCCCTACGAACAAACAAATTTCCATAGATCGAGGATAGTCCTTGAATTTAAACCAATTTTACCAGTTTCTGAACAATTTAATTTAATAACTTAGGATTATAAAAATATATAACTAACTACTAAAATTTTGTAGCTTATAAATAAAAATAATTATAAAATTAAATAAATTTATAATATGGTCATAATTGCCTTAATGTGTGTGAATTACTTATATATTAATTATCCAATTAATTTGGCCCTAACTTGAAAACCAATATTGTTTATTTTCAATATATTGTGTGCTATGTATCAATAAGTTGTGCACCTTATTTTACTAGTATATGTTTAAGTGTGGTTATTATTAATAAATGAAGAATGTAAATTTAGTTATATTAGAATCACTGTACCTAATGAGATACCCCCAGTTAATTTTTTTTGCCTTGCTATTTATTTATGTATTACTGACCAAAATTTCGATTAAACACAATGAATACTGTTATAATCTCTATTAAAAACTGTAATTCATTTCAAGCAACTTTTTGAACTGTATAAATATTTTATAGATCTTATTAGTTGTATTTAAGTACATATTATATAAAGTCACCGGTCTCCCACCCTGTCTAGTGGGCCAGTGCGCCTGACTGCGGATAGGGAGGTTCTAGGTTCAAACCCCAGTTCGGGCCTGGATGTATTTTCTCTCTCTCCTGTCTTTGTTCTTCCTTTGTTTGAATAGGTTGTGAATGGTTGCCTACCCTATAAACGGATGACTATAGCATGTGTGTACAGAGGAAGTCGGGCTCCACACCAAATTACGAGTTCACTTGGAAATTGGAGCTGTACACCCCATATAGCTATCATAAGGCAACAACAACAATTAAGTCACCAGTGCAAAGACTCTTGGGAGAACCTAAACTGTAATCGACTTGTGATTTTTCAAAACCCTTATTATCCATTGTTTCATTATGTTTATATAAAACTTAGTTGTCTACCAATAACTACAAAAAGAGGTAAATGGCCTTTGGCTAGGCACCTCACTTATCCATTCAATCAATGATTCATAGTTATACAATACATCTGATTATGTTTTAAATCAATTCTTAGGATAAGAAATTTGTGAAATTTTCCGCCAAACAAACAAAAAGCTACATGAAATTTGTGGCTTTCACCTAACTTTAGAGCTCCAGTGGCTCAGTAGCTTCACGCCGCTTCCCGTAAGCTCAGCAAAGTGAAGCATCATTTGCCGCGGGCAGTGGTTGGGAGGGTGACCACGGTGTACTCTCCTTCACTGGGTTGCTGGAACTCCGTGGGTTGGGGACGTGTCCACGTTAATATGTGACGTCCAAAGTCCTTCCGCTGGTGTGGCGTGGATGTGGAGAGGAGGGTGCCAGCTCAGGTGTGGCCTCGTCACCTGACCGTGGTTCAAAATGACGAGCACCTTAATAAGAGCAAAGTCGTACTTTCACCTTCGTGGTGCTCTGATCCAAACGAAAGACGCTCTCTATTGACTTAAATTCGCACAGCCAAAGGCATAGCGAGCTAGGCTTGTCCAAGTGTCATAAGCAACAACAACAACAACCTAACTTTATCAAAATTAAATGTTCATATGTTTTTTATTCAAACTATTTTCTACTTTTTTTGCTAAAAAATTTTATTTAATAATCTGTAAAAGAAACAAAAAGAGTTCTAAATGATGTCATATTTTTATCATAATTTCAAAATAACTTACATATAACTGCACGAACAAGAGTGAACAACTTGAGTTGAAAACAAAAACGCGAAATTTATTGAGAAAAGATCTTATTTTGATAATTATGTAAGCAAAGTTAATGATCGCTGTAAAAAAATTCATTTCAAAAATGAAGTAAGAGAAAACCGCAAATTTAAAAGGAAACACGAAACTCAAAATTGTTGCTCTTGTAGTGATAAAAATTGCATTAAATGTTTTAATTGTAATGAATAGCGGGGATATTTCTGAATACTGTCCAAAAGAATGAAAAAGCTCTATTTGCACAGAATATAGTGAGAACGAACATACGCAACGGCATTATTTGAAAAACAAAGATAAAAACAGTGTGACGGTGAACGTTGAAAACTTTTCTTCTTCAAAAGCTTTTATGAAATAAACAAGAATATTTAATTCCAAGTTTATTTATTTTTGCCGACAGATGGCTGAGTGGTTAGCGCTTCTGACACCCAGGCTGTTGGTCCCGGGTTCAAATCCCGGTTTGGGCATGGATGTTTCTTTCTACTCTGTTTCTCTGTCGTTTCTTCTGAGATGATGTATGAGTGTGGCCTACCCTATAAGTGGGTTTGTGGTGGTATGGCGTGGGTAATGTCACTCGCTTCCGCGACTTGGTTCACAGGTGCCCACTGGGTAACAATAAATGAGTAGCAGTTTCCGGTGCTGTTGTGATGACAGATTAGTCACCCAGTGCCCGCCGTTATTTAAAAACAAAATCTTTATTGTATTGCATTTTTCATGACTAATATACAGGGTGATCTTTTTTAAAGTGACAGTGCTTGGAGCGCCCTGTAGCGTGATCTAATAGCCGAAATGGCGCCAAACTTGGTATTTAGACTAATCAAGACACGGGAAAAAATTTGTAGTTCCAAAAATTGCCGCTAGGGTATTTTGTGGCGCTTTACAATGTATAAAATGTGAGAAAAGGAAAATACTAACACATACAATCATGCAGCTAAATTATTAATGTTTATTTATTACATTAACTTCCCTGGTGAGGAATTAGACTACATTCCATGTGAGCACCGTTCTCAGAAATAACATCGTGCAATCTGTGCACAGCGCTCTCCACATCCGAACATAACATGACACGAGGAATATTCAGCACTGTCTTCGTTATTTTTTCCTTTAGAATAGACAAATTTGATACTCCACCAGCATAAACGCATGTTCCGGTAACGTGAGAGGTATGGCCACTGAAGCTCATTTACTTCAGCTGAGATTATTTGTCGGAGCTGTCTACTATTTGCTTTTATAGACCCTATTGCTGGCACTGTCATTGCATGACATTTGCATTTTTTGAAACCCGTTTTTTATGCTAATTCTCGTTATTGTAAGCTAAAGCAGCGCCACAAAGCACCCTAACGGATACTTTTGGAACTAAACTTTTTTTTTACGGAATCTTTTTTCCCATGTCTTGATTAGTCTAAATACCAAGTTCGGTGCCATTTCATCTCTTAGATCGCGCTACAGGGCGCTCCAAACACTGTCACTTTAAAAAAGATCACCCTGTACTTCTATTAGGAATTAAAATGGTTTTTAATTGTGAAATCCTCTTTAACCCCTAAACAAGCTATCCCGAGACCCTTGTGAGGGCAACTAGCTTTACTCCGGAGTGTAAAATGAGGGCTTGGGAACTCGTTTCTGAACGGCGCTTACTCCAAAATGGGTAAATGATTTTATTGCACTACATTTTTCTATTTTTATTCAAAATTCGGTTTTAATAGTTTAAAACATTCTAAATTATTGCAGCTTAAAATTCATCACCCAAGTGCCCGCCGTTGGAAAACAAAAAGTTTGTTTATTTATCGCTCAACTGTCATCTTTTGCAGACGATGACTATTTAGACGGAGGCAAACGATTAAAAAATATAATTCCGTTAATGAGAAAATTGTTTGGATTTGGCGCTACTGTAGCATCTGTTTTCACTTTTGGAAAAAGTCATGTGGAATTAAACTTCAATTACGTTAGCACATCGCTTGAGGTATTTATCGTTTGTAAATGACTATGTTATGGCGGTCGAACAAAGGGTAGAAAGAAGCGTTTTAGACAAAGCAGAAATCGATCCCTAATTGGACATCTGGTATTAGAAACATAACCGTTAAGTGGAAGTCGAATCTAAACATCAACAATTAAAGCTCAAAACAGAAGAATGATTTATAATAGGGGGAAAAAAGAACAACTTATAAATTTTATTCAGACGAAAATAGAAGAAAAAACGATCTTGCATTAATAGAGGGAAAATTTAAGAAAAATCTCCATTTTGTTTTTGAAATTAAAAATGGTAGAAAGATAATTCCTATTATGAATAATGGCTCTTGTGACATTAAAGTGAAAAGAAAATCAATGTCTGAGTAAGGTAACCGATTTTTATATTGCAGGATTGGAATTTAAATTCTTGAATATATTTTTCCATTTAATAATTTTTGCATGGCAACTGAAGATACAGTCAGTATCCACTGTAAATTAAGATAATGCGCGATTAAAATAGATGATAATAAAATTGATGAAACTATTTCGTATGATAAAAAGTTGAAAATTATAATATTAATTAAGGATTATAAGAATTGTTTTGCATTGAATATCATTGTGTGTGTGAGAGAGAGAGAGAGAGTTGGGATGTACCACATTAACTAAGATGGAAATTAATGAAGTTCCAGGAAGGAAATCAGTTTGATTACGTCCATATGAAACAAATTCAGCTGAGATGAACGCTAATAAGAATATTATAAAAAATGGAAGGAAAACTAAATAATTTCCGAAACAAGATCATCTTATGCCTAGGCTTGCCAGATTTCTGAATGTTCAGCTGGGACACCCCCTCAACGTCACATCAAGGTTACACATCCTTGGCGATTTTTTAGAGTGTTTTATAGAATAGTTTATGCGCTATGAGTACATGATTACTGTTTAGAAACTTAAACAAGAGAATATATAATAAATGACAATCGTATAAATTTAAATATTTTATTTCCGACAGGTTTTTATTCATGGGTTCATTAAGTAAGAAAAAACACAGTGAATGAGGAATAAAAATTTGTGCAACATGTATTACTTACTTCTGCCGAAAAATGTTACATAGGCGCTGGTACCATCTCTGAAATTTACTGGAAACGGGTTTCATGTTCTAAGCACAACGCGACTATGAAATTCTATTTTTTTTTGTCTGGGATTGAGAGAGGTCTGTAGCCTTCCGGCCATGTACCTCGTTTTCTAATGAATTAGAGTCCTTGGATAGTCTTGGCCTGCTGATTAAAAAATAAGAAATAAAGATACAATAATGAATAATACAAAGATATTGAAGTAAGTGCTCCCACTGGATGCACTCTGCATGACTTGTGTTTTTGGACTAAGTAATTGAGTAATCCTAGTAATAGACACTTAGATGATGACAATAATTCTTGGTACACATAAAATTCCTATAAAATTTTTTACGAAGGAAAATATAAGGAGAGTACACAGGATGATTACAATAATTCTTTGAAGCACACAAATTCCGTTAAAATATTTACAAAGGAGTTACAAAGAAAAAACACAGGTTGATGACAATAATTCTTGATAAACACAAAGTTCCGTTAGAATATTTACAACGGAGGACAAAGAATGATACATATCCATAGTTGTTTAAGATTAAATAAAACTGAGATATTTACAGGATCCACACGATTTATTTACAATGTGGTTTCTCACAGGATTTTATTTAGGTAGAGATATGATTTCCATTAATTATTATTCTTCTTTCTTTTCCGTTTGGAATTATTTGAATAAATGGAGATATTGGTGAGAGGTTTTACTCTCAACACTGCTCTGGGCCTATGGAAATGCGTTAGGTCATAAGGACTGTAAAGTTCAATACCCTGAATCTTACTATTGTTGATTGTGTATAATTTATGGTAGAAATTAAATGCAAGAAATTTAAGGTAGCGGGCTAGGGGTAGGATTCCCAAGTTCTCTCTTATTTGATGGTTTCAAAAGTAAAACTCTGAGTTAGTAATTAGTCTAAGTATTTTGCTTTGCAGGGCTTTTAAGACTTTGATATTTGAATCAGCTGCTCCTCCCCAGATTGCACCAGCATAGGTTATTATCGACCTGAGGTAGGCTTTATATGTTAGGAGTTTATTTGTTAGCTAGAGTTTTGACTTGGGGGCTAGCAGGGGATAAAGGGTAGTTTTAGCTGCTATGAATTTATTTTTGATTTTAGAAATATGGGCTTTCCACGTTAGTCTTCTGCCAATAGTGAGTCCAAAGTAATCAACTCTACTAGACCAGGGAGTTTCTTTCCCGCTAATTTGACCTTTTCACACGGTAACATTTTTCTTGTAAAAAGAACTGCCTGGGACTTGGTCGGGTTTACCTTAATTTTCCATTTAACAAGCCATTTTTCTACTACCTTCAGGTGTTCTGATAGGTGTTGGTGTAGTGTTTTGTGATTGCTATTTGTGGTTAATATGGCAGTGTCATCCGCAAACAGGCAGATCATAGTATTAGGGCTCTGCGGAATATCATTGATGAAAGCATTAAATAGGAATGGGCCCAGTAGTGATCCCTGTTGGACACCTGCTAATATGGGCTTTTCCTGGGAGTAAACATTATCAAACCTTACGGTAAATTTTCTATTAGTTAGGTAGTTTCTTATGAGTTTGATCTGAATGGGAGGGAAGTTGTAAGTAGTTAATTTGAATAGTAAGCCTTGATGCCAGACACGGTCAAAAGCTTCTTCTATGTCAAGAAAAATTCCTCCAGTAGATTTTTTGGTAGCAATACCTTTTGATATCTTCTCCACTGCCCGGAGCAATTGGTGGAATGTGGATAGTTTCCTCCGAAAACCAAATTGAAATTCTGTTGCGCATCTTTTACAGTTTTTTCATGCCGCACGGTTTATAGAAGTTGACACCCGAAATATTTTGCTCTCATCATTCTAAATGAAATGCATGTCATGAAATTTTTTTTTTATTTACATGAATGTATTAAATGAGAGAGGCGAAATACATGTTTCCTCCCCTCAATAGAAATCTCGATTTTCATTGTTCTCTTAATACGAAAGATGGATTTAGCAGGAGGGTCAATAAAGCGTTATATACATGTGCTATTATACGGTGATAGCCTATTATTTAAAAACATGTGCCTGACCCTCCATTATATTTAGAAATTGATGAATTAAATACCTTATATAAGTGATTATGCTCTTACTTTTTCTACTTTCAAACCACTCCAGTACATGGATATAAAATTATCCTATATATTTAAAAGAAAATGTATATAAAAATTAGAATTTTTAATTTATAAAACTAATCTTAAAATAGAAAATTGGATGTTTCTGAATACACGCATAACACGCAAAACCATCATTTGCTTTAAAGGAAAAGGCAAACATTTGATTCTGAACTCAGCAATCACAATTGACTGTCTTTATTTTATACAATTATTAATTTTTCAAAATAAAAATAAAGATTTTGGTTACTAATGTAACATAACCATGTTTTCCATATGTCTAAAGGATCAAAATAATACAAGAAAATATTGGAGTTTTCTTATATTTCTTATATAAAAATTAGAATTTTTAATTTATAAAACTAGTCTTAAAATATAAAACTGGATGTTTCTGAATACACGCATGACATACTTGTGTTCTCTAATAATATTATGTTCTGACATTTATAATTTATTTAGCAACTCTTTAAACAATATATTAAATTATTGCAGAATATCATTCATATTATGCGAATTTTTGATTGAAAATAATAAGCTGCTTGGCAATTATATAATGGTTAAAACTATTACTTACAAGATACAAAAATGTGAATGAAATAATAGAGAAGATTTTGATTTTTTTTATCAAAAAGTGTGTGTATGTGGAATTAATCATGAATATCAATAGAGTGATACTTTGCAATTAGTGTGGGAGGGTTTTTACAAGTTTAACTCTTTTCCGAATTCACCAAGAATCTCATACAGGCCAGCATCTTCATAAATGTGACCAAACTTTCACATCACCTGACCGTACTAAGCTTCATGAGATATCTCAGCCAAAATAGAAATCACATAAATGTCAGTACTGTAAGAAGAATCTTGAAATTCATGAGGGGGTTCGTACAGGACTGTGATTGTATGAGTGTGAACATTGTGAAAAAAGTTTCAGTCAAGCAACCTCAAAAGTCATCAGAAAACTCACTCAGAAGAGAAACCGTATGCATGCAAACAATGTGTAAAATGATTTTCTCCAGCGAGATCTCTCAAGATACTAAAATTTCACACAGTAGAGCAACCATTTGAATACAAACATTGTGAGCAAAGAATTTCTCAAGAAAAAATTCTCAAGATGCATCAGAAGATTCACATTCAAGAGCTAATGTGTGAAAATGTTTGTATTCATTCTGAAAATTACGAGGCATTTCTGAAAATATATCCGGATTTGAGAACATAAATATTGGTAATTGGCCGTAATCGGCAAGTTACGAGGATATAATAAACATAAACATCTCTCTTGGAGTGACATACAACAATCTTTGAAATATTTTTTTCAATTTCAAAGATTTCGAAAACAAACTGAAAGTGATAAAAAAAAGTAGCTTTAGATCTGACTTCATCCCACGGCTCGAGGCTATTTTTACGTCAATTTAAGAATCAATATTGAAAAAAATGGAAATCAATTATGTAATAATTGAAGTTGTAATAAAATTTTAGTTATAAATGGATGAGTTGAAAATGTTTCTTTCCTCTAGAGTATAAACATTTTTAAGGAAGCAATATTAAAATAAAGATTCAGTTACACAGCATTTACAGTAGAAAATTATAATAAACACTTACTTATAAGAACTTAGATAAAAAAAAAAAGATAAATAAGATTTCAATAAATGTGATTTCTTTTACTAAGAGATTTTTGTAATCTTTACAATTTTTATTTTATTATAATCATTTTAAGAAACTTCTTCATTAATGAACCTTGCGATGAGCTGGAAATGTGATTTTTATACTAAAAGCGTATAAAAATAAAAAATTTTTTTGAAAGAAACGAAACATCACTTTATCACAGAAAATATTAAGTATGATAAATAATCAAAACTTGGTTCATTCTTTGCATTTGGTGTAGAATCGGGTACTCCTTGGTTTGGTTATCCATTATCCATAAATTAAAATAATCCATTTTGCATCATAATGCATCTAATCATTATTTTTTGATACATTTTCAAGCAAATTATCTTCAATTTTATTTAAAATATAACCTACCACATAAACTACAGAATATTTAAATGAAAAAAATGTGATCCCCTTTTTTATCGAAAATTATGTACTCATAATATCAAGATAATGGTAAAAGATCTTTTATAATATTAGTTCCAAATTTTGGTCAATTTGTGAATCAAACGGTGTTTTATATTTTGTATTCCATCCTTCTTCCATTGATTGCTACAGTAATTAGTTCGCTAAGTCACACTAATTTTACTATTTTGCAAGAATTGTTTTAATGTGAAAGAGAAAAAGGAACCAAATAATGATTTAACAATTATTACGAATGCTACAATCTTTGATTTTGAATAAGGAAAATGGACACATTTAATTATGGTGACCAATTATACAAAATATTAACGTAGATTCAAGGCAATGAATAATTTCTTCGCATTTTTTTTCTTCTATTAAATGCAGTGTTGAATATTTCGCTTATTAAAATGTAAATTTTTTCTATTTTCAAAATGAAATTATATTTGGTGACCAAATAGACAATTTTTTCAGGAACAGTATTATTTCAAACAAATTATGATAAAAGGATGATCTCGTTAACTATTCCAAGATCTCTAATTTAGCTGAAGTGACTCGCGAGTGAAATTATTGCAGGAATTTTTATATATTAAAATATAAGATATATTTAAAGAATTTAAATCTTTCTTTGATCTTAAATAAAAGGGGATAATAATTTTTGCTAACAAAACAAATTTTTTTCCAATTACACGCAATTTGGGTGCTTCATCTTTTATTAAGTATAAGTTTTCTTCCTGCTCTCATCAAAGTTGTTGTTGTTTACTATTGACATTTGGACAAGCCAAGCTCGCTATGCTATGCGAATTAAGTCGATTGGGAGCGTCTTTCGTTTTAATCAGAGCACCATGAAGGTGAAAGCACGACTTTGCTCTATACACATGCCATAGGGACCCGCTTATAGGGTAGGCAACCATTCACACTTCATTCGTACAAGGAAAGGACAAAGACAGGATAGATAGAGAGAAATGTACATCCATGCCCGAACCGGGATTCGAACCCAGGATCTTCTTATCCGTAGTCAGGCACGCTGACCACTACACAAGTCGGTCGGCTCTCTTCAAAGTATTTTAATAATTAGTTGCAGCTGTTATAGGTTTGTCAGTAGACAATTATGAAATATAAAATATTCTTGCTCTGCAATTACAATAAAGAATAATCGCTGGTTTTTAAGATGAAATTAAACCACTCAATAAAATTACATGAACTTCAGAAAAATGACGGTACTATTTCATTCATCGAATTATCGTAAAATAGTTTCCAGTTCCTGTGCATTTCATAGAAAAACGCGTTCACAAAATGTTTTCATAATAACGTCTTTCAGAATGCTAAATTTGGAAAATAACATTTCAGTATACTCTGTGACTTGACATATTCCCATTTTATCTCACTAAAAATCATGAGATTTTGAAAATAATGATCTAATTATGAAATATTTTGAAAGAGCAAAATTTGATACGATTTACTTTTTTATCTTTACGTGCATCTTTGGAATTTTATATTTTTTTATTAAAATTTCTCGCATTTTTTTAATAAATATATTAGTTGATTTCAATTTGTTTAATGATTTTTGCACTTATTAAACATTATTTTTTTAAATTCATTTTTAAAGGATTTTACATTATTTTCTACACATAATAATGCATTTCTTTAATTTTATTTTCCTTTTTTTTTCAATGCATATTGCATTTTAGGCATGGAATGTCCTTATGGTATTTGTTTATATATGATTTTTTCAAATTTTTTTTGTATTTTCTTCAGTGTATTTCTCTATGGGAAATGAAGAAATCCTTGCTGAAATACACATGGATATTTGTGGAATCGAGATTTATATAAAAATTTAACAATTGAAGATTTAATTAATTCCCTCGATGATATTAATGTCACTTATATATATATATATATATATATATATATATATATATATATATATATATATATATATATATATATATACATATATATATATATATATATATATATATATATATATACATATATATATATATATATATATATATATATATATATATATATATATATATATACATATATATATATATATATATATATATATATATATATATATATATATATATATATATATATATATATTGTGATATTATAGTATATATTTTATTACTTAATGCATTTTATTCCCATATTTATATTGTATCTATTTTATTTCAAGGAGGTGCCAAAAAGGTATCGTACTCAGATGCCAATTATGCTCACTACGCCACTGGAACCAGACATAATAAAATTTATTTCATTCCTAAGATTGGAATGGGTAGGACGCTTAATCAGGATGGAGGATGGTTGAATTTTTGCTACACCAACTGGAACCGGGAAAAGGGAAAAACCAAACCAAAGCCTTGAAATAGATCTGAAGATTCTCAAAATAAAAAAAGATTGGAAGAGACTATCAAACCAGAGGGATGTCTGGAAATCAACTCTGCGGAAGGCCATGGCCCACCCTGGGCTGAAGTGCCACTGAGAAAGGTAAGAAAAATCAGTGTCTTCCATTCTCTCGAAAATAAAACTGTATACCGAATTACTGTCTGTCAGTACATTTCAAAGTTAAACAGACTTCTTAAAATTCCAGACATCACGTATTATTTTAAACACTGTTAATCAGCATCCACATTTTTTATTTGTTAATTTATTTTACTTTATTTTCTGTTGGATTATATATCCGTAAATCCTTAATTCTGTTACATTTGAAGTTCTTAGTGTATTTTAATTCATTGAAATACTACATGGCACTCAATGCTAAATATCATTGATATATACAGTGAAAAGTTTGGTATATTTGTAACTGATAATAACAATAAATCAATAATAAAAAAGTATTCATTGCTTAATTCTCAACATCTGTATAAAGACAATCTATTCAACAATAATAGAATAGAATATAGTACAATATATTTACGCTTGCCAAACTTCTGAAACGTTCAAAAGAAACACCATAATGCTCTACCGTCGCGGGAAAACAAGGGTACGGCTTTTGGCGAGTTTTCAAAGTGTTTTAAAAGGGTAATTAATTCACATTTCTATGAATAAATATAATTACTGATTAGGAATTTAAAATGAAGCACAAGAATTTACATTTAACAATTTTATTTTCTATATATTAATATTTGTAAATTACTTAAGCAAGAAGAAACATTTTGAAAATGAGGAATAAAAATTTAAACTATATTTGCAAGTACTTTTCATTTGTAGGACATTTTTAGAACCTCATTTTTTTGGTTTTAATCTTGTTGTAAAAGTTAATTCTATATTGCTTGTAATCCTTTTATTTACTCTAATTTACTTCTTCAAACTCCTATCATCAGTCCATGAGTTGTTGATAGAAAAAAATGCTTTCTCAACTGATGCCTCAAGTAAGCAGAAGGCATAGTTAATAATTTTGATCATAGTGGTGGCTGTTATGTGATTTTCCTTAAAATGAACCAACAACCTGAGAAATTTTTTCTTCACTTGAAATAATCACAGCTTTGGTAGTCCCTTCTAACTTTCATTGTTCTAATTTGACTCCCAATGCTCCTAAACAAGCACAACTTCGATAAAACAACAGATCATGTATTTTCATATCGGGTACTGACTGCTATTAATAATGTTAGCAGAAGTTTCGGGGTTTTCCTGATCAACAGCATTTGTTTTGGTCAAATTGACCCATGAAAACTCTTCAGCTTTAACAAAACCATTCTCCCAGAAATCCAAATATGCGATAAATCCCAGAAAGGCTGTCAAACTCTTCTTTTACATTGTTACGAACTTGCTTATCTGCATTCCCGTAGTTGTTCTTTGCTATTTTATTTTTCATACAGCACAGAAATAAATAACAAAGTAATTAATCTAAATAATCCTTGTTAATTTTTTTAAACATGTTTGGTAATTTATAAAAAAAATTTAATTTTTACTGGGATATCAAGCAAACGAACTGGTACACCGGGATTTTGCCTGAAAATTGGAACTGTCCCAGTCAAACCGTAACACCTGACACAAGTATAATTATAATACAATATAGATGGTATATTATAATATGCAATTTTATATTTAAAAATCTCAGATAGTTTCAATTTAAATGTATTATTTTGTAATGACTGTCACACAAATATTTAAACCCAAAATTATTTGACAGAAAGTTACTTTTTCAAGCTAAAAATTTTACCCGAAAATTAAGTTTTCTCATGTGTACTCCATCTTTGAAGATAATATGAGTTGTAAAATCTCTTCATTTTTCGCCCATGAAATATTGTGAAAATCATGTTTACACCAATTAAATTATTTTGAATTAGAAAAGGACTGAATTTATTGTTAAGAAAATATAAATAATGTTGAAAAAAATAACTTCAGAGATATTGCTCCTCCTAATACTTATAGTACTGCCATCTGGTAGGAACTAATAAATCAATACTTTCAAGAAATTGTTAAAGTTAATAAATACGTAAATGTAGATAGAAAAAAAATAAAATTAAAAGAATATTAATAAAAATATTAGGGAATATTTCCGTAAGCACACACAGAAGTGCTCCGAAATATTCTTCGCCAAGATTAACTATTGGCGTATTCATTGCCGATATCTATGTATAGTAATTATATGAGAAAAGCATTTAGATATGGGACGCTGGTTGTCACTTTGGGTGACGGAGTTCCTGAGCTCTACACACGCACCTCAAATTTATTTATTTTTACTCTCCGTGAGGTGTAATTGCTAGTCTAATTTTTTTAGGGGATTATATAATTATTTTCCCTAATTCTTATTGTTTGGTACATAGTCGATTCTCCTATTTCCCCCCGTTATGGCCATGGCGTAACTTTATTGATCAAAATCAAGACATAAACTAAACTCCATGGACAGCCTATGTGGGCCAAGGCCTACAGTGCCCATAACTGTTTTCATGACCGAGGGCCCCGGGCTGCAAAGCATATGTCCCAGTTAGGTGGTCAGCCTAACTTAAGACCCCCAGTGTTTAGTTCCCAAGCATGCTTGGTACTCAGTTAATCGACCCACTGAAGGCATGAAAGGCTGAAAAATCAAGACATACATACAACAAAAACAATAATCTCCTTATACATGAATTCTGGGTTACAAATTTCTGAGTTTCATCTGGTATAGAGTTATTTACTGTGTTCTGTGTTACATCTGGTATATAAATATTTACAGTGAGAATTATTACATTTTTATACAATTTAACAGTGTTATATTATTACAGTTATTATACAATGCGATTAATGTTAATTTACAATATTTTTCTGGTATATATGTACAGTTATTACAACAATAGCTATTTATCTACAGATTAGTATTTTAGTATATTTATTATATATTTTTTGTTTTTTGATAAAAATTATTGATATTTACACATAGGTTAGTATTTAGTCAGCATATAAATATTTGCATAATTTATTCTAGTACCGCACAGCACTATTCCTGTAGATGCAAGTAAACTATTCCTTAGTATAGAAAATAATTGCTTAATGTGAGAATAAATATATATATATATATATATATATATATATATATATATATATATATATATATATATATATATATATATATATATATATATATATATATTTGTTGTGATCTGTAGAATATCCGAGAAAGTTAACGATCACCATTTCCTGCCCAACACATTTATTTAATTACAAACAAACATTTAATTTTAAAAACAAAACACAAATTAACTCGGAGTCTTCTGCTCCTACCAGAATATTATATAACTAGAGATGGCCGTTATTTAATGGAACTGTTATTTAAGAACCGTTATCAACAAATAACCGTTTAATAAATAACGCGTTCTTTAAAAATTAAATTATTAAGATAACGTTTTTCTTTTCCTTAACTGCTGAAATCGTTCCTGTAATGGTAACTTCTCAAAGTCGTTACGGTATTGTAGAACGTTTCCACATTATGTTATTTTGTAGTGTTAAAGCTACGGCCAAGCATATCATTTATGAATGCGAGGCTCTTGCCCTCCCTAGATTAACCTCTTTAGGCATCATCCATACTAGAGAGTTACACCTAGATTCCATTAAAGGGTTATCAGACTTTATTAATAAAGTGGGTGATCCGAGCAAATGGAACTAAGAAACATTGGGTTTGGAGTTAACAGTACAAAATGCTGATAAAAGCAGAGGTGCTCAATGACATACAAACCCAACTCGAAGAAGAAGAAGAAGAAGTGTTAAAGCTGTTCTCGTTGTTTTGTAACGTTAAAGCTGTTCTCGTTGTTTTGTAACGTTGAAGCTGTTCTCGTTGTTTTGTAACGTTAAAGCTGTTTTCGTTGTTTTGTAACGTTAAAGCTGTTCTCGTTGTTTTGTAACGTTAAAGCTGTGCTCGTTGTTTTGTAACGTTAAAGTCGTTATCGTTGTTTTGTTACTTCCGGAATATTAAAAATGTTCTCGTTGTTTTGTAACTTTAAGTCCGTTATCGCTATTTTAGAATTTCCGGAACTTTAAAGCCAAAATCGTTGTTTCGCAACGAAATTTTAAGTTGTTATTACGTTGTTTTGGTTTCTAACATTGACATTGAGTTTTCTCGGGAACACATTCCAAGCTTTTGCTTGGCCCGTTGCGTTGCTTAGCAACTAAGAATGTATACTTTTTCGGTTCCTCACTTTGATGAAGAAAGTTAACTGAAAAGCAAATGCATGAATAAATATATTTCATTTTAAAAGAGATTAAAACATTTGTAAAAATGAGGATTTTTAAAAATACATTTTATGTTAATATTTTACGGGCATTTTATTTATTTTCAGCCTTTATTTATAATTATTTTTTGTGAATTTTAGCAAATTTTTTATTAAACTGAAACATTTTTTTAGAAACTTGAAACTATGCTCGCATATCAAAGCAAACGTGAAATATTTTAAATTCAATTTCAAATTTCGGGAATTAATTTTTATAAATTAAAAATATTAAAAGAAGAAACTAACGTACCATTCGATAAAATTTGGATCAAACTAATAATATATATATATATATATATATATATATATATATATATATATATATATATATATATATATATATATATATATATATATATATATATATATATATATATATATATATATATATAATTAAATTTCAAATTTACTTTAAGAATTAATATATAGTAAAAATAATTTTTTGACACTTATAATTTTTTTATTTATTGAGAAAGCATCATCATAATTTATTAAAATTAATTTATATAAATAAAATTTTAATAATTTTAAATGATAATATACTTGATTACATTAAAATAATATTCTTAATGTAATAATTTTACAGTCCTAAAAATGTATTTGATGTACTGGAATAAAAGAATTGCATCATATTTCTTGTAGAAAGCCATTTATAAAATTTCTTTTGAAATAAAAAGTATTATTGTTGTTAAGTTATTAAGAATCATGATAATAAATGTTGCAATGTATATAATTATATTAAATTAATTCATGTGTATTTGAAAATGTAGTTGTATTTATTTAATATTTGAAAATAAAATCACAATAAAATTAATATCCTACGTATTACACCTGCAAATTCTAAATTTTCATCATTTATTTTTCAGGTTAAGTCGTAATTATGAGGGAAAAAATTGTTCATAAAAAGATCTTTTCTGTAGTTTTATTCCTATCTAATTTCAATATAAATCTTTAAATATAATTAGCTCTACTCATGCCATAGAGTTATCTCTTAAGGCCATTGTGAACTGGACAGTTTACAGTAAACATTTGAGCAATATACATTTTACTAGCACATTTCAAATTATCTTTCCAGTACATTTTTAACAGTATTTATACATTTTTAACAGTAGATATATAATTATAGTTATTTTATTTCTTTATGTGGATACCATTTTCTGTATTTTTAATGTTATTTCTCTATATATAATCTATGATATTATATCATTATTTTAAACATACATGTCTTTCAAGATGAGTGCCTGAGAGTTTTCCAAGTTTACTTCTTTGCATAGACATTTGCAGTCTATTTATTTAAAACATTACTTTAAACATTTATACATTAAAGTAACTTTTCTTTAATTAAATTTCATAAACGAATAAGAGTTACATTAATTTGAAAGACCATAATAAGTAAATAACTATGGAATTTTATATAACATATATTCCTCAACAATCATAAAAAGAAATGACAACTAATAGCTGTTTTTATAGTATGTAAAGTAAAAATGTTAATTCTGTTTATTAATTTAATTTATTTGAGCTCTTATGATATCAAAAGATACTTGCAGATCAAACAATACAAATTAAAAAATTTATTAGTTGATAAAATTCTTCATTTATAACAAAAACTTTTGTATATGCAAATAATTTTAAAAACTGTAAATTTATGTATTGTGTCAATAGTAAAAAACTGCATCTGAATTATTTACTGTAGTAATGTGTTTATCTATTTTACAGAAGCAATTTTCATACATTTTTATTTAAAAATACTGTTTAATTGTTAGTACTTTAAATTCACACACACACACATTTTATTAATACCACATAGCTCTCTTATTTTTACTTCTCCGTGAGGAGTAATTTCATCTAGTAAAAATATTTAAGATAAATACACAATTGAGGCATATAGAACAGTGAAATCATGTATATGAAATAAAATTCTATAACTTATCATAAAGGCAAATTCCTAAATTCGAATATTTTCTCGTAAGTGCTAAGTATTCCGGTTTACATATATAATTCTTTATTTTTAAAGAAAATATTGTTTTCAATTTATGTTCATAAATATGTAATTTTATAGTATATGACATTTGTATAGATCCGATATTCCTTTTATTACACAGATTTATATGAAAATTAAATTCAATTAAAATGTTTAATATTGAAAAAGAAATTTATATGAAATAGTAAAATATAATTAATTATTAAATATAAATTAGCTTAATGTATATCGCTGGTTAAATTATCATTAATATGATTTCACTATTTGAAAACTGTGGGTTCGATACTGATGTTACCATAAATAATAATTGGTGGTGCTCTTTGGATATTGATTAATCACATGGTTATATTCATAAGTTGATAATATAGTAAAATTAAGAAATTTCGATCAAAATTCAATTTTTTAATTATATTGTGTCTCTAATTAGAGAAATATTTTTTTCAAGAAGATATATTTTAAGATTTATTCGAGCATAAGTGATATATTCAATTGTAATCTTTAGTGTAAAAGAAACATCATTTATAATTTATAAGAATTTATAATAGAAATTACATTGAAGAATAAATTAAATTCATCTTTGAGAAACTGAATTATGTTTGGTTTAAAAAAAATTCAAATTTAGTCATATTTTATACATTAAAGTAATAAAATATATTAATAAGCAGTTAAGATCATTGGGAAACAAATTATGTAAATACACATTACTTAAGAATTTTTAACTGAAAAAAATAAATTGACAGTAAAAAAAATTATAAATCTTATTTAATCCATTGCAATTATTTTAAAAAATAAGTAAATAAAAATCAGTCTAGACTTAAATGTTGAATTTCCGTATAATAAAGTAGGAAATTATTAAAAAAAATTGATTAAAGAATATAACAAAAAATCATTAAAATTTCTTTCAGTAAGTGATTTTCGATGCTCAGTCACTAAAATTCACCTTACACCTCAAACCTTATTTTCTCAAAAAACCAGTTTTGTTACCCCACGAAAGCTTCCTTTCGCTCCACAGAATTTCCAAGAAGGCCAAAGGGAACGGATTTCTTGGAATAACTTTCCAAAAAGCCGTTATTTGATAACGCTTTCTAGAACATGTTATTTCCTTGGAACGTAACATTGATAACTAGTTATTGAAAAATAACTGCTTTTGCCATCTCTACGAAGGACTCTAATTCCTTAGAAAACGAGGTACATGGCCGGAAGGCTACAGACCTCCCTCAATCCCAGACAAAAAAAAAAAAAAAAAAAAAAAAAGAGTAGAAATGTAAACAATATCCGCTCCGATGTACTGCGCATGCGTGAGATCTTGCTTCCATCCCTTCAGTGTGTGGTACTTTTCGACATGCCGCTCGCGTTTCGCTGCACTATCGGGAAGACAAGCGTCTCGAGCCAGAGCCCGGAGCCTCGGCTCCCAGAAGATTTTGGCTATGATTCAGTGACTTGGCGATGTAAAGAAAGCGATAAGTTTCTCTGGCTAGGAAGTTTATTCTCATTGTTAAACATGGCGGATTTCACAGCTACGCTTTCCGTTTTCCTTTAGAAAAATGTATCGATTTAGTATTGATATATTTTTATAAATATAACAAATTATTAGTTAATTAATTCATCGGTAATATAATTTCTTTGTATTATAAAAACAATGGATGTGTGTATTGCATTTACATGATCTTTTCCTCTCTAAAGATTAAACGACTTAGTATTGTTATATTTTCGTAAAAACAAGAAAGAATTTGTTTATTAATTCATTGTGAATATAATGTCTATGCATTATTCGAACTATTAATTATTTATTCATAAATAATTTACTATTGTTTATAAATATGTAAGTTGTTATGTTTATTAAACAGATTATGCATAATCAAGCATAAACCCTTTTGACATTATTGCAAACAAAGTAGCTGAAAAATATTTTATACGAAAATATAATTATAAAAATATTTTATACGAAGTTTCTACTTAAGAAAGAATTTTATTTTTTGAAATTTATTTAGCTTGATATTTTGATTTATCTAAAGGAAGAGAAGAATTGTAGTTAATATTATATGATTCATTGTTTCTTTACAAAAATGTTTCTCCTAATTCAGATTCTTTATTTTAATCACTGTTCAAATTCATCACCATCATGAGAACAGTATATTTTTTCATCAAGTACATCCTCACTGAGTACCTTCTGTTGAAATAGTTTGCTTCGAGAACTCATCTCTTTCATTTTCAGTTAATTTTATATTTGTACACTATTCTTTAGAAGTAAAACGGCTAACAAGAATAGGAAAATATTCTGGAGCTCAAAATTGAGCTGCTTATGAAAAAGGTTTTGAAGCAATATGTGTGGCTTTGGGCACGGAGTCATCCCAATGTTATATGAATTCTGAGAAATTTAGTGAAAAAATTTATTAAGTTTCATCCTCAGTTTTTTACATACGATATTTTATTCCCATTTATATTTATAATATCTTTATTAAAACACAAAAATGAATGAAAACACAGAATGAAATGTTATACTGAGTGTCTTTTTATTCATATAAATGAAATTTATAAATTTTCCCTTTTTTAAGAATATAAATCTTTTTGTATTTCAAATAAATGAGTCGCATTCTTAAATTGAACTACAGATGTTCAATATTTACAACTTGTGATATATCTTATTTTGAATTTTTAATTTAAAAAATAGACAATGTACACACTAAATAGCAAAATATTTTTTATTCAGCGGTTTTTTATTAAAATTTCTATTACATACAAAGTTTATTAAAACAAATCATGTGTGCAAAAAATGCTTCAAACAATTTTTATTTTGAATTAACAGATACTTTAATTTTGGCTTTGGAAAAAAACTTGAGATGCTAATTTATAATTAAAGCATGATAGTGTCAAAAACAATTTAGTCAAATTAATTTTATCATGGGAATACAGAAATAAGAAGGAAACGTGATAATGCAATTCACACTTCTTTGTTACTTTCATACTATCACATCCACCTTATCTGCGAAAAAATAAATGTCTTCAGCACCATATAAAATACAAATAAAGTTGTCATCTATTTCTATTTTAAATATGGTGCTAAGATATAAGCAAACTATTCCGCTTTTCCTTCATATTTCGAAAAAATATTAAAACTTGCAAACATATATCAACAAATCGACTAACACGAACCTCGTTTCAAATTAGACCGGGGATTAGTAAAACATAGGGTTACTAATATTAAGTCTGAACAATAGTCACATTTTACACCGCCAAATTATTGCAACTACTCTCTTCAAGTGCGCATGCGTTAGAATTCCCATTTGGAGCCGACGTTCCGGGCCCGGTCTCGAGACGCTTGTATCGGGAAGCAATAGATGCGCGTTGAAGACATGCTCCTTCAGTGTGCGGCCTGCCTGTTACTTATCCTTATTTTATTCTACATGATGTACTTTTTACGAAGGTGAGTTTTAGGCTTTATTATTTAAAATATTTTAATTTTTGATATGTTTTCAAATCAAATTCTTAAGAGTTCCAATCGAAATTAGTAAAAATCTCAAATAATTTTTGGTTATTTATTGATTAATTACTATATTATTTTTTATGTCCTAATCTTTTTTAAGCAGTAAACATGAAAGACATTTTGAACTGCCAGTAATAATTATTTTAAAGTAGTCTTTGTTAAGAGAGGTTAAATTCATCTTAATAATTGTTCGTGAAAAGTATTTTTTCTACATGCATTTTATTTTACAATTATTTGGCATAAAAATTTAAATCTATCATTTAATTTGGGTAGTTATTTTTAATACCTAATAGTTAAGAAAAAATATGCTATTTAGATATCATCTTTGTTTAAATTTCTGATACAAATGTAGTTTTAAGAATTTTATATAAATAATTCAAAAAAATTAAAACCAGAACATAAATAAATTATTAAAAATAAAAATATTGCTTATTGATTACAGATGACGTCAAGCAAAGAGGAGGGGTTAATGACGTTTGTTTAGAGCTAGGTGCAGTTAATGAGGTATTGGAAGGGAATTTCTTATAAAATAATGGAATACTTTTTTCGCTTTTTTTTTCTACTTATAGCTTGCTTTTGTGCTGTATTTTGTGTTGAGATAGCATTACTTAAAAATTTATACTAGATTGAGGTAAAAATTGCTATGAGTTATATTTTAAGTTCATTTTGTATGACTTATTAATTTTTATTTTATTTAAAAATAGATAATGTTGCCTGAATTTGCATGTTAAAAAAGTATTTTCAGCTTAAGGAGACTTCTTCCGCGCCATATTGAAAACGAGCTGTAATGTTAAGTCTATGAAAAAATTAAAAAACTTATTTCTCAAGTTCTGTTATAACTAGACCTTTTTTTTGTAGATTTTCATGATGCACAAAAATATTAATTTATTCTGTTTTAAAATTTATTTTTAAAATTATTTTAACTATTTTTAAATTGGCTTAGTAATTTGATAATATGTTTCAAACATTAATAACTAGAAAAAGCTAAAAATAAAAATCAATAAATAAAAATTATACATTTGCTTATTCCCACAAAGTGAAGATTATTTAAATCTTAAATTAAAGGCTCCATTTTTCTAGAGGTGAATTCATTTCTTCAGATACGAATAATGATATCGCCGTATTTGAACTAAACAGTACCGATTATGTACTTAGTTATATTGCTTTTAAAGTTTGCTTAGAAATATATCAAGAAACAATGTCGAGATGCCTGATCAATCCAAACAGAGAGGTAGGCTTTCCATTACTACGGAAATCCTTGACAGAAATCATAAACCAAATGTACGGATTTTTCCGTAAATTTTGTATCGAAATATTTTATAGAGGAAGAAATATTATTGCAAAGTTAATAAATAAACCACGTTATTTTATTTTTTTTTGAAAAAAGAGATAAGAAATTCGACATTTGTGTCCATTTGAAAATATTTATAAAAGTAAAGTACTTAGAGAGAAGCGCAACTGTTTCACTTTCGCATAAAACCCATTAAAAATAAATCAAATCTCGTAAAATCAAAGCAAAACGAAATTATATCAAGAAAAAGGAAATAAGTATATTTGATATTTTTAATGTAATTTAAACATTGATATTAAGTTTTGATCATTTAATGAATAATATTAACAAAATTGTTAAATTTTTTTATGCATCTGTATAATTTTTCTGCTGAACTCTAAAAGTAAATTAAATAATATTTCTTCTCAAAATCTCCGAGTAGAGCTTTTCCTCTCTCATTGCTTGACCGCTTGACGAACGACCACAACGGACATTTCCGGTGTCAAATTTGAGAAACATTGTAGCCAGCCCTACTTTTTCCTCACCCCTGAGATACAGTTCCAGGAAGGAATACCCTGAGGCGAGAGGGGACAGTCTTCAAGACTGTGTCCTCTCGCCTCAGGGCTGTCCACACATGCGGAAAAAATCTGTGTCGAAAAATGCTAAAGGAAATTACGATGCGGGAGGTATAGACCATGGGATTTCGTCCCCCTTTCTAGCTCTCCACATTCTTCGGATCAGATTTCGTTCCCGAGTTGAAGCAGACCGGACATAGGGATCCGAAAGAAGTAAAATTTGAAAGTAACTAATGTGAAGAATTTTGGCGAAAAACCGAGCACAGTGATTCTTTTTTTTTTAGAAAAAAAATAGTCCTTATTTCGAATAGATTTTTTAAAATTCATATTAACTTTTTTTTCAGTTGAATGAAAAACAATTTTAATAGCTCCATATTTTGAGGATTTGACAGTTGAAAAAATCAGAAAGCATCTGAATTATTAAAAAAAAATAATAAATACTTTACAAATAATGGTGCTGATTCCTACGACAAATTTGAATTAAATGATTCTTTTTTGATGACAATAAAAAGATATTAACTCATCAAAGTCACTTAACTTTGTTTGGCCATAATGCAAATGCAAATAACAAATGTATTAATTTTAAATTTAAAATCTTCAACTATAGCTGCATAAATAAAAGTAAATGTTTCATTTGTTTTAATGGATAATTTTTTGTATACTTCTTTGCGGAAGAAATAGAAATGGTTTACAAATCTTCAAATTTAGGTCGGGAATTAAAAAAAAAAACTGTAAATCAAAATGGACTGGTATTGATTGATAGGAATTAAAAGAGTATTTTGGCGACACTTTTTAATTAAGTAAATTAGTTACACTAATATATGTGATTAACGATCAAATGAAGAATGAAGTGTATCTCCCGTTTGGCAAAAAATTATGTTGTAGTACCAGATTTTATAAAATATTTGGTAAACAAATTTATTAAAAATTACTAGGTTTATGTGCTAAGATATTACAAAAATGACAATACGATAAATCTTTATTAAAATTATATTAAGTAAGGGGATTGCTAAAAATCTGATTTTTCAGAAGTCCTTTTTAAAGTTTCCTCTTTAAAAAAGTATAATCATCCCGTAGAATTTAGCTATTCATGTAGTGATATAATTCATTGGAAGTATGATATTTAAGTAATGTATTCCTAAGAAAAGAAGCATGGGAGAAAATATTTTTCACATTTATAATGTATGTGAAATGTTTAATTTCTATTGTTATACAAATACAGGGTGATTATAAAAAAACTTTGCCAACATCTGCACTTCTAGCGTCCATTCTATTTAACCGATCAAGATGATACTTCAAATATAGTTCTTTTGAGATATGCGCTCGAGATCCGTGCGCCTTGAAGAACTGTTTGTATGTGTATAACACGTCGGTTTTCGGACATATCGGTACCGTTTCAACGCTATTTAGGGTTTTCGCATGTGCTGAACATTTTGCGATGGTAAAAAGTAGGCGTTGCCATTCGAAAATTTCGAGTTTCTGTCACTAACTGTAACCGCGAGGGCCACTGTGTTGCCATTCACAGAATCTCGAGCGCATATCTCAAAAGAACTATATTTGAAGTATCATCTTGATCGGTTAAATAGAATGGACGCTAGAAGTGTAGATGTTGGCAAAGTTTTTTTATAATCACCCTGTATATGCAGGCAGCGTTTATCGCCAAGTGCATTTTTATTTCGTAAAAAAAAATTTAGTAGACTATAAATAAACCTTAAATTTTATTGCATTGATTACATACAAGAACTAAGAAAAGTGATATATCGTGCATTTGATTAATTTTTTTTCTTGATTAATTTTCAAGAGACGACTATTATTATACGATTTAACCATCATAACATAGTTCTTTATAAATCAATATATCAAATAATAGGCTAAACTGAGTATTACGGACAGACCTCGCAGAGCGACTTCAAATCAATAACTGTTTTTGTTATGAATAGTGATGAATCATGAATTAAGAACTTATTACTGTATTATTAACTCAAAATTTGATTTAATATTCATTCTTATTTTGATTTTTATGTACTTGTAAAAAACTTCGACCGTATTACTCAGTTTTACCAAATAATATCTTCATAATGAATCTACTATGATCTATAATTCTCTCTAAGAAGTATTGTTCTATTTTTCCGATTATGATATTTTTTATGTTTATACTGTCCTTAAAATGTGCAATATTTTCATGATAGGTATATTCCTTTAATCCAATGTCAACAAAAACGATCTGCTAGAATTAAATGAAAATAAAATTGAAAATATTATATGTTTTCAAGGGAATGGCAATGGATTTTGAAACTCACAGTTGCCTATTCCCCCATATCAAAATGTTTACTTCACTTAAAATAAACAAGTTTTTGTGTGATTTTGGAAATTTAAGCTATTTAGCTCATTAAAATTTTATTTTTCAAATATTTAAGAATTTTAAATTTAAGAGTATATTTTAGTGATTTATTTATTTATATATTTTTTAATCTTTTTCTCCCTTATTTAAAAAATAAATATTGCACTAGAACATACGTTTTAACTATTATAATTATAGATTATAGGTGTATTTCGAAACGTATTCAGAGAAAAAAGATCTTGAATAAATAGTATAAGAACTCACCGTGTGATCCAGAAGGAACAGAATTTTACTACAACAAAAATTATGATTGATTCCCAACATTTTCTTCAAACATGTCGATGAAAAAATTTTTTTACTTGATTAGTCACTGAAACACAAAGTGAAAATGGATTTATAAATCTTAGTCAACAAGCTTTAAAATAAGTGATATCTTTAAGTAATAGAACATAGAATTTACTTTTAATGCAAAAATTTAGAGTATTAAAAACTAAAGCGCGCGCACTTCATTATTTTTAAATTAATTATTTTTGGTCTTTTCTAAATTTCAAATTATAAATGTTTTAATTACTAAATTTCGGTATTTTAGATTTTCCTGCTTGCTTAATATTCTTATTTACATTTAGATTTTTATATCGAATATTTTGCTTTACGAAATATTATTGTTCTAATTTAACTATTTTATTGCACATCAGGTCTCTTATAGTCTATTATATTTGCTTAATTTTAAAAGTATCTGACATTTTCAAAACATTTTAATGGTTAAGTTATTTCCCATCAAATCCATAATATCCATATATCTTTAAGTTCTGTTCCCACAATGACTGGAATGTTTGAACATATCTCATTATTGTTCAAGAATAAATCAAGTTATCAGTTGTTATATAAGAGGAATTGAATAAAAAATTAGAAAAATATCGATAAAAAATTGAAAAGAAAATTATTTGTCAGATATGAAAATTCACAAAATAGGGATTTTTCAAAATTTTAGTTCTTAATTGGGAGTTAAAATTATGTGTTTGTGGTGTCTTAGTTGGGATTAGCGACAATTTTATAAAAATGTCAGTGTTTGTAAATTAGAGGTTCATAAAAACAAGCATCTACTGTATATATATAATTATATTTCATTATTTTTTATATTTTAAAAATGTTATACTTTCTGTGATAAAAAAGTCTAAATTTTTTGTTATAGTGGTGCTAGAAATTCCTGTAATAATGAAGGAAAAGGAGTTGTTAAAGAAACAAGACCACTCACTGATAAAACCTACCAAAAAAAGAAAACTTTTAAATCAGTTGAGGTACTGTTAAGTTCAATTACCTTATTTAATTTACAAAAATTATTTGCATGTGTTTAGAAAACTTTTTAAAATGTATATAATATTTCATTTCTTTTATCTTTATTTTTAAAAAGCTTTCTTTGTAAATTCATTAATAATTTTGAGCATTGTTTGTTTTCAAATATATTAAATTCTTGAGTATTTAATATAATGTAGGAATAAATAAAAAAAAATTAATTTTTAAAAATTTTCCAAATATTAGTCTTTTTTTTTCCTTTCCAAATATACCATTAAAACATCTCCAAATATACTTCAAAAGTTGCTTTAATACTAACACCTATTCTGATTCATTTTTTCTTATTTTATATTACCGGCCAGTACTTAATATATATATTTTTATCCTGTACTGTAATGAAAAGTCAGTTATAGTGCAAGAAAATAAAAAATAAATATTGTACCCACAAACTAAATTTCTATTCAATAAGATACTGAATTAGATTACTAAGAATGAAGGGTATTACTGTATTGGAAATCAACTGTAGTTTAATATTTGAAATTAAACTTGAATAATAAATATTCAAAAATGGCACTGTTAAGAGCTAACATATGCAATTCATTTTTGAAAGTAAGTATGGTAATCTATGCTTTTATATAATGTGCAATATAAAATTATTCTTTAAACATGCATATTAATAAGAAAATATAGCATGCACACTGTCTAATTTTAAAATATTTGTAAAGTATATTACATCAATATCATTATTTTATTATTAATAATATGTGTTATCAATAATGTGTTAAAAATTTATTAATATTTTTGTTCTTTATTATTAATGGTGAACAAAAATAATTAAAAGTTTATGTAGAAAAATGACATACTTCCAATTTTATAAATCAATATTATATAAATTGTGTATTGAAATCAATTTCTTTAAAATTTTAACATTAATTGGAAAATAATCCTAACATTAAAAGCTTTTATACATATTAGAAAGAAATTGTCTTTTTTACTTCCTTTGAATATAATATAAAAATAAATTTCAAATAAATGCAAGGATTTAAGCAAAACTAATCGATACAAGTGAATGTAGAAAAATTAATGGAATTTGAAATTTTCAGGTTATTTTTAATATTTTTATAAAATATGAAAATTTATGAATTTTTCTGAGGCAAAACATGTCTGTAAATTTAGAAATGTGCAGGAAGTGATTCAAATGTCATCACTCAATTATGAACAAACTTCAATTTAAAAAGAGATTTAGTATCTGTAAGAAACTAGAATTATTTAATTCTTTTTATAATAAGAACTAGAAATTATTATAGAATAATTTAAACTAATAATAGAAATAAATAGAATAATTGAAATAGTTATTTAATTCTTATTATAAAAGTTACTAAATCATTTTATCTAAAAAGTCTTTAAAATGTGGTATAAAAATACCTGACATTGTTATGCTTATAAGAAATTATCACTTATAAATAAACCATTAACAACTTCTTAAAAAGTTTCTTACTATCCTTTAAAATGCTCTTTGAAAGATATTTTCGATTCTGTGTATGAATCATAATAATGAATAATTAGGAAAATTATGTTAATTTTCATTAAAAATATAATTTTTGGTTTATAAAATTGGGATATCTAATTGTAAATATCAAATGTATTTTCTGATAGAAAATGTGAATAAAGATTTTTTGACAGTAAAGTTGATAGATTGAATTATTGCAGAGCTACTAATAATATTAAAGCTATTATTTACAACTCTACTTGAATGTCTCTCTCTCTCTCACACACACAAATATTATTTACCCACATTGCCTATTACTGAGTCTACTGAATATGTTATAAAATAGTTTCTTGCCAAAATTTTATTTTAAACGAAAGAAACTGAAAAATTATTTGTGAATAAAAATACATAATTATTAAGTTTTAATGAAAGATACGATACTAATATTTAATTTCATTTGTAAAAACATTAAATTGATTTATTTCCCGACTATAAAAGACTTCTGAAATTGTTTCTGTGGAATGTGAATAGTAAGTAATTACCAATTTCTTTCTACATAATAATGTGCCAACTTTACTATAATATTCATTATTCACATTGCAAAATTTTAACTATATTTTTTTTATTTAATTTCTTTTCTTAAATGATCAATAAAGGAATTTTGCTGATTATTATCTTTGTGTGGAAAATGACCCTTGTTCTAAGGAAGTATGACCACTTGTTAAGAAGAAGCCATATCTAATTCGGCTGTTATTTTATACTGAATTCAATTAAACAAAAACTGGTCTTATTAAAACTGCTCTTTTTAGTTTTTAAACTCATAATTAGATTATATAAGTCGGTGTATGAAACTCATTTAAAAATCAGCTGCTAAAAAGTGAAACAGTTATCACAATTTTAATGTATTTAATATGTAATTTTGTGAATAAAAGTAAAGATTAAAGTGAGAATTCGAAGTAAAAATTAATTTAATCTATAGTGCTTGAAAATAATAATTGCAATCAATGCTTTTCTTAAAGACATAAATAACACAGGTTTTAATTAATACTTGCCAAAAATTTTAAGCTATCATTTGGAGGTTTGTTTTGCATAATGAAATCAGAAAATTATTGAATTCCAGTCTCTCTTAGATTCATAATTAATGTTAATACATTGTATTTTTGTGAAAATTATTTTAAGTACATGAACCGTGCATTTCATAAATATCCCAACTTTTCGTTTGAAAATGCTATTTAACTAGATTTTGGCTTTATGTTATACACATTGTCTTTTTAACTAATTAATATAAAAAATGAGTGTAGATAACATTTATTTTAATGTTTTTATTATCAACTTTAATTTTATTTTGAAGTTTTCTTATAATTGTGTGCATATTCACATTATTTACAAACTATTCTAAAAATATATTTGTTTTTCTCCTCCTTACCTTCTAGGCCAATCATTACTTTTCCATTATACTCCCACTTATGATCTTAAAGAAATAGCATGTTTCCTATGGAGTAGTGAAAATAATATAATGTAAATATGTTGATTTTAATGACTCACAATTTTATTTTAAATCTAATATATTCCAATTGAATTTTTTTGTGCGAAAATTGACTGAACAGCGACACAAAATGGTAAACAAGTTAAATGCTGAACAAAGCTAAAGCTAGTTGGTGCAAAAGATTGCTTTGTGAAAATTTTGTCGGTTAAAAGGAGCACTAAGCTCACAAATTGCAAAGGGCAAAAACAGTCAATTATAATAAAATTAAATTTTTTTCCTGAGAAAAAGGTACTAGTCAAGTATGCTTAAGCAATTGATTACCAGTGCAATTGCTAAACAGTTTTCACCAGTAATAAACATTGGCATTTTATTAAGTTTTGTTAATAAATGATAATTTAGTTTATAAAATGTAAATAAAAGATGTTTGTATTATTTTCAGTAATTTCTAAAAATGTAAACCTTTTTAAACAATTACATGATTCATGCAAGTGGAATATTTACGACTGTAATTTATGATATTTTCTTTCCCATTATGGTGATTATTGTACAGGGGTATAATGGATAAATATCAGCCAATCTTATAATTCACAAATAAGAAAAAAGTTTCATATTATTAATTTGTAATTTTTGGAAAGGTTGAAGAGTTTCTCTTATATGTACAGTAGATACTCATTTTATAAATTTCTCATTTATGAATACTCATTATTTCATGAATTGATGGCAGTTCTTAAGAGGATCCCATTGATAAAATAGTAATTTTAATTCCTAGTTATATATGTAAACTAAATTTTTGAACATTTCTTTTTACAAACTCGCTTTCATGCATTTTTCACTTGCATTTATTTTTTTCTTCTCTTTTATTCCTTTTTATATTTTATGATAGAGAAACTTGGATTGACTTTATTATTGAAAAATTGGGATCTTTTGAATTAAGGTAAACATTAAGTATTAATTAATTGACATAATGAGAGTAGTTTCAATTCTAACATCTAAATGTAAAAAAAATATTTTTGATGCATTGTGTGATTTATGTGAGTAGACTAAGCTATTAATAGGCACCGGCCTTAATATTAATGCCCCAGATATTTTAAATAATCTGTATGGAATTTTTCCTGCCAGATCTAACATCTAACTTGGCATTTATTTGAGTTTAATCAATTGCCTCTGGCTTTATATCATAGCCTATTTTTGTAAGGAGCTAGAGAATTTTTCATTTATTCTATTTTCAGGAATTTTTACTTTGAAGAATTCTATGAAATTTCAAATTGTTTTAATTATGCATATAACTGGAGAAGTCTGTAACATTTTGTAAAACACAGCATTGACACACATGACATATTAGATCTAGTCAGCATTAGAACCAAAAATCAGTAAACTATATTCAATTCAATTCACTAATGTTATTATTTTAATAATTTGAAAATCACTGAAATTAATTATCTATGCAAAATATCAACATAACCAGCATTCTCATCTACTTGATTATTTGAGACATTTTTATACTTTTTTATGAAAAAGCAATTTAGGAAATTTTAAAATACATTCCATGGAGTTCTATAATGGATAATTAATCTGAATATTCATCCTTCTGATCTTCATCTTATGAGTTAAATTTTATTTTGGGCATGCGTCTTTGTTGTAACTTTAAATTTATTTTAAATTGTATGCTGTCATTAATTGATCCTTGTGTGTAAAAAGCATCAAACCAAGCTTTTGAAAATTGTATCTAAAATGAGAATATAAACTTTCTCATTTTTGTCACGTTGTATATTACATCAGCATTTTCTAACATCTACTGCAAAGGTGCACTTAATGTGTTATTTGAATGAAAATTTTGAAATGTTGTCTAAATTATCAAAGTTTTTAAAAAAAATTTCTCTAACTTTATTCAAAATAATTTTAACTTTTTTATTTTTTTACAATTAACATAAACAAAAATGGTTGAATTATTATAATGAGATTTTAAACTTTGGATTTCAATTGTCAACATTATAGCCCTTACTTTTTGTACTATCTTTATTTCTGTTTGTGGCTTTGATTCTCAATTTTGGCCTATATTTGTTGTGATTTGAAATAGTATGTCCAGTTTAAATTTACCCACATATGCACCAAAATAACCAAAGAGTAACATAAAAGGCCCGATGATGGTTGACATGAACATTAAACACCAGTTTCTAAGAATCTGCTTATATTCGATTTTTCCTTTGTTTCATCATATCATTTCTACGTAACCAGATCTCAATCTAAGGGCCAATATTACCCTACAAGCTATGTAAATCTACATTCTCAAGCAATAGAAAATGCAACACTTGCAGCAGTTTAGGTGTTATCTATTTTTTGCCTCTGTTATTTTTAAATGGATACAAGAATTGTGACTAAATATTTTGCTGTCTATATATTTTTAACCTTACACAATTCTCTTATATTGATATCTGTGTTTTAATAGTGATAATGAAGAGTGGTGTAACTAGTTTTATATTTAGCTAGCAATTTATTAATTGCAAGGGTTTTAGATTTCAGTACTCTTTCACATCCTTGAAAATGTCACTTATATTTTTGGTTGTCCTTACATTCCTTTGGAATACAACAATCCAGTTATTCAAGAATTTTCTTTTACCAATAATTTGCTCTATTTGTGACCTATGTGTTACATGGTTGCTAAATGGCTATCAGTCTGATTTTAAAAATTTGTGTGTCTGATTCACACATTGAATATGTTTTTTGGTTCAGAATTCATTTAATTGTCTGTCCCAGTTTAATTAGATAAAGGGTGTAAAAATTATCTGGAGTGACAAACAATCTAAAAAGCTGTAATATAATAAAAAGGCCTAAAAGCCAATATAACAGGGGATTTTCAAAAATTTCTTTGATGGTAGTTCCCCAACGGTATATATCTTTCATGAAAAATTATCTAATAAATGAATTTTACAAAATAATACTTTTGTTAAATTATCTAATAATATTGTCTCTTTCGTGTATAACTGACAATGTGACAAGCTTGCAATTTTTAGTGTTGACATGACTACACAATTAAATCTCACATACATATAAACAATACATTTTGGTTATGAGATTGACTATTTTAGTTCTTAATTATTGAGAAATAACAGATTTAGTGAAGTTAATAATTTTTAAAAAAATAACTGTTATATCATTAACTTTAATTACTTAAAAAGAAATATTTTCTTAATTTAAGTTTTGTAAGCAAATTGATATTTTTTTAGCTCTAATTAATACATTTTCTTTATTTAGATGTATTAGAACTTTAAATGTTTCTTTATTAATTTTTAAATTCAACTAAGAAAATCACAAGTTTCTACAAACTTAAAATGTGCAACCACTGAAGAAGCCAAAAAGGAGCAATATTTGGCTAATTTAGAAAAAGTAAATGTTTTTAAAAAATTTTTTACTAGAGAATTTTTTATTTATTCTATTTTCAGGAATTTATTTTGAAGAATTCTGTGAAATTTCAAGTTTTAATTATGCATGTAACTGGAGAAGTCTGTAACATTTTGTAAAACACAGCATTGACACACATGACACATATTAGATCAAATCATCATTGAACCAAAAATTAGAAACTATATTTAATTCAATTCACTAATATTATTTTAATAATTTGAAAATCCTGAAATTAATTATCTATGCAAAATATCAACATTACCAGCATTCTCAGCTACCTGATTATTTGAGACATTTTTATACTTTTTATGAAAAAGCAATTTAGGAAATTTTAAAATATATTCCATGGAGTTCCATAATTGATAATTAATCTGATTATTCATCTCTCTGATCTTCATGAGTTGACTTTTATTTTGGGTATGCATCTTTGTTGTAGTTTTAAATTTATTTTAAATTGTATGCTGTCATTAATTGATCCTTGTGTGTAAAAAGTCATCAAAAAGCATCAAACCAAGCTTTTGGAAATATTATCTAAAATGGGAATTTAAACTTTCTCATTTTTGTCACGTTGTATATTACATCAGCATTTTCTAACATCTATTGCGAAGGTACACTTTTTGTGTTATTTGAATGAAAATTTTGAAATGTCTAAATTATCAAAGTTTTTGAAAAACATTTCTCTAACTTCATTCAAAATAATTTTAACTTTTTATTTTTTTTAACAATTAACGTAAACAAAAATGGTTAAAGTTATTAAAATGAGATTTTAAACTTCAGATTTCAATTGTCAACATTATAGCACTTTTTGTACTATCTTTATTTCTGTTTGTGGGTTTGATTCTCAATTTTGGCCTAGATTTGTTGTGATTTGAATTATGTTTTGAAATAGTATGTCCAGTTTAAATTAACCCACATATGCACCAAAATAACCAAAGAGTAACATAAACTGGATATATCAAATCTTTAAATCTCTTATTATTTGATTCCTGTTGAGTAGGTTTATTGTGGTATAATACAAGAAAAAAAATTACCAAAAGTTTATAATATGCAACAATCCTTTTGATGTTAGAATTCTTATATTGGTTTTCTATCATGTGTGATGTATTAAATTGGTATTTGTATGAATAATAAGACATAAATATATATGAAATGTAAAATTAATTTAAGAATAAAAGAAGATAATTAGAAAGCTTAAAAAATAATTTGTGATGATGGTTATGATTTTATTATGAAATAATAACAAAAGTAATGCTTTGTGTTGGCTATAATTTTGTTTTATGTACCACAAAATATCTATTTACTTATGTGTATTGTATAACTTCGAGTGCTTTTTATAAAATTGCTCTTTTGATAAAACATAATAATTAGGTATATTACCTATATTTCAGCAAATTATTGAAAAAATACAAGCTTTAGAAAGGAAATGTAGTGAGGAAATAAAAATTTGTGATCAATTACTCCTGGAAAATGCAGAAGAAGGCATCCAATTAAAAAATTTCATTTCTGATCCTCAAGTTGTGTTAAGGAAGTAAGTTCTATTTCAGTTATTACTCATTTGCCTATTAGTTAATCAAAAGAAATTCATGAGAAAAATGTTAATTTTTTAATGTATAAGTGTATTTATATTTATTTATGATTAAATTTAATTTCATATAATTGTTTTTAATTATGTTTCAAGACAATCAAAAGTTCTTTGTCATTAACATTGTTTTCCTCTATTAGTTAGTTCATGACTTATAGATTTATAAAAGGTATTCAAAGTCATTTAATTACTCCTGAAAAAAATATGTTTTTATCAAGTTACTTATGAAAAAAATATAAAGTGTATATTCATAAGTATAATCAGTAATCAATATAACTGGAATTTCTATTCTTAGCAAAATTAATAAAAAAGCATATTTGCATTGAATTAAAATAACATTTGTATTTGAAATAAACTCTAAAGTTTACAATTTATAACATCAAGCACAATAAGTGATAGATTCTTTCATTCATGAGATTGTGACACTTATATTAACAAAAGTGTCATAATTTTTAATGAATCTAAAGGATTTTTGATGATTAGAACAGTTTACAACATTTTGTGATTAGAATAATAAAAAAATCTTTTTCCTTTTAATCATAAATGTAAGCTATTCTAATAAACACACACACACAAAATTATTAAAATAATGCAATATTCTAATTAATTTTAATATAAAGTTCAATATAATGACACTATATCCATTTGCTAAATAAATTGTTTTTTATTTTATTGGTTTCCTTAAGTTCAATTTAAAAAATACTTATTTTTGAGATTATATACTAAAAAATACTTATTTCAGTTTGCTGTATATTATTTATAAATTGTGATCTCAACTTTAAAACAGTAATGTTGAAGAGGCAAGTTTGAGATAATTATGATTTATTATTACTGGAAAAAGTATTAAGACTTAAAAGATTGGCACTATAGTAAGTTTCTGCTTCATTTCATTTATCAGATATGCTTGTTCCAGGTTATACTCAGATCAGTCACTTGCTTAAAGACAATCTTTGCAAAGTTGATTTTGCTATATGTGAAGTTTTACAATGCACTATAAAATACTGGTTTTTAGTCATTCTCATGTTGTGATTGAAGATTCGAATGTTATTTTTATTTAATATAGATAAATATTTTATTCAACAGCCTTATTTTCAGCTTATCTTCCAAAGGTTAAAAATTTGAAGATCTTCTATTTGGTATCAGTTTTATTGCAAAAATTCAATTGTACTTCTAGTTTCCAACTTTAGGAAATTAGTGTGACAATGATTCAGAAAGCAAACTAGATTCTCATTAACAGAAGTTCATTTGTAATTTTAAATTGTCTTTGTGGTAATAAATCCCTCATTTTTATAAGTTTCTTAAAAAGATTTTTAGTTTTGCTAAGACTTATATTAGAAGCTTGTATTCACTTTACTTCAGTTAAAAAACTAAGCAGTGATATTAACATTGCATACTATTTTTTATGATTGCATTTAAAATGATTGCAAATAAGAATTTGTTTAAGTAAAATATTTCATTTTTAATGCCAATTTTCAAAGCGAAACTGATTAACTCATAAATGATTGTCCTACATGTAAAAAAATATTTTAATTTATTTGCAATCATTCATCAGCTATTATTGAAAGGTAATAAACTGTATGATATTACAGAAAATGTCTTTTAAACAAATTTGGAATATTTGGTAAGTTATAATTTTTTGCAGGTCATTAAATATTTGTGTGTATAATTGTTGAAGTAGTTACTTTCCTTGGAAAGGAAATATTTATTTTCCTTGCGATTTTGATAAATATTGTTTGTAAAATGAATAATTCTCACGAATTTTAAATGCAGTTTTTATTTTTTATTATATAATAAATTGCTCAAAAGTAAATACGAAAATAATAGATTTACTAACTATACACATAATTGAAATTTTTGCTATTGTAGTTATATATAATTATTCTATTGAAATTTGAGGCCTAGATTTGCTATTGTAATGTTATTTATATAATTAAAACTAAGTATCTAATCAAACTAAGTTTAAAACTAAGTAAAACTAAATCATTAAATGTTTGTAACTTAAATAAAATGTGTAAAGTTTTGTAACTATTTTAATTCTTTACAAATATTACATGTACATCAATATAATCATATTGGATTAAGAACATTTTTTAATAAAATTAAAAGAAATTATTTAGCATGAATGTTGATACTCTTCCTGGAAAACTCCTTAAAATCCTAGAATTTGATTCTTGAAAATCTGTATGAACCCTGAAAATAGTATAGAACCGCAAACTAAACCATTCTAAATAAGTAAGTGAAATTTTATTAAACTGTAAAAATATATAACAGTTGAGACTTGTAGGGAGTTTGAAAAGCAATGGATATTTCATCCAAATACAGGTATTTATTATAATTATTTTGTAGGGAAAAACAAGGTCATAATCAAAGGAGAAAGACTTCATTAGATATATTATGTATATGAATGTGTTATATAAAGCATAACTGAATATATTTACCAATATTTTCATGCTGAATAATATTAAACTGATGAATCTGAAGAAATTACTATTTTATGGAACAAACTGGAGGAAAAGCAGTTAAATGAATTCTACCAGTTCATTTATATTAGTTTGCCTTTAAAAGTTAATTATACTAATAACTAATTAAAAATTTGAGAATTAAAATCTAAATTGATATAGTTTTTAGTATTGTTACTATAAATTGTATGTGAAACATTGTAACTTGTTGTTTGGCTTAGAAGAAATGCCCTGGGTTATTATAAAAAAAGGACTTAACTGTTTATTTATTTTTTTGTCTGTACCTATGTATATCTTTGATTTTTAAATTTTTTACTTTTTATGGGAAATATAAGTTGATTGAAAAGTACTTATAATAAAATATGTATATAAATAAAAATGTAAACTTTTTAACATAAAAATAGCTTTTCTGATTTTTTAATTGAAAATATTGTCATTATCATTGAAAATTTACAGTTAATGCAAAACAAAAAATATGTATGTCTGTCTAAGGAATTTTATTAAAAGTTTCTGATTATTTTACATGATGTGCGAATTTCTCTTTTTATAAAATGAGATGTATGAAAGATATCTTACGTTAAACATATCTGCTGGTTAAAAATTCCAAAGAACAATTTTATAAATTGATATAAGACACTGATGGCACTGACATATTAATAATTGTCTCTTACATTTTTTCTAATATTTAAGCCATCTTTTTAATTGTGTATCTCTGGATTTACTTCCTAAAGGATATCTCTTATTAAAAACTATTCTTTTGTTTAATTTTGTTTACTTACAACATTAACTGTAAAAGTATTATGTTTTTGATCATAGTACTTCATTAAAATAAGTAAGAGAATTTCTGAAAAATTGTCATTGAATATTATAAACTATAACATTTTTTCCAGAAAAAAAGAAAAACAATTGTTGGAAAGTTGCTTAAAGGAAAAAAAGAAAATTTTTGATCAGCTCTTACACAATAAACAAAATATTTAAAAAAAGTAGCTGAGGTATTTATAATGTTTTATTACTTTATAATATTTGATTTCTGTGCAGATTTATAATATGATACCTACATTAAATGTAAAATGCAGTAATCATCATTTTTTATTCCAATTTTTGAAATCTTAAGTAGATTAAGTTTTTAGAAATTCATTATTTAGTTAATTTTTTATATTTCAATCGATTAGTGATCTAATGAATGACTTATTGGTTTAACCAATTTTTTATGCTGTTCATCTGATGTTTTTGTATTTTCTTAAGTCAATAATTTTCATTCTTGAAAGTAATTACAAATATTTGACTGTTAGAACTGAAGTCAATTTCTTTTCCAGAATCATAGAAACTCTTTAAAAAATATACAAGGGTTATCTAAAAGGGTTCTTATGCTTTTGGAAAATAAGTTATCTATCAGAAAATTAATTAATAGAAATGGTTGAAAAAAATATTGAAATGCACACACACTCTGTGTCTCTTTCTGTCTGTTTTTAATTAATCAGAACTAGAATTGTTAGGGAATTTTGTCATTTGTTTGAATATTGAGGATCCTCTTTGAATGGATTTTGTCTTGAGACTGTTATGTTTTAACAATCACATAATCATTCAGAAATACACTGTATTGCCGCCAACTCTACGGATTTTATCAGAAAACTCCTGATTTTTCATCATTTCTCCCGATTTCTCGATAATGTATGAAAATCTATTAATTTGTGGCAATTTTAGTGAAGAACTTAAAAACAGCCAAAATTTTGCCTGAAAAAAGTCATTTGAGTTGTTTTAGTTGCTTAAATAGTAAACACATGGCACACTAATATAATAATTATAATGTTATGATATTATAATATCATGAAAATGTGTTCCTCTGAGTTTTGAACCTCATCTGTCTGCCATGGTTTTCATTCTGTGGACAGATGAGGCTCATTTCTCGTTAACAGGTAACATGTATTCGAAAAATTGTGTGCACTGGGAAGATAAAAATCCACATAATGTACTTGTATGTCCATTACATGAGGAAAAAGTGACTGTGGTGTAGTATAATGAGTACATTCATTCTTGGACCATACTGTTTCAAAGAGGTTACAACCGATGATATGCTACAGTGGCAAGTGTTTGCTGTCTGAAGATGTTAAATCGTTAAGCGATTCCCCCATTGCAACGGCAAAATGCTCTATCTGAATTTGTATGCGCTCCTCTACATTTTGGGTTTTCAGTCAAACGTATCTTGGTGACAGAGTTATCTTCCATCATTTATTGTTTTTGTGGCCGCCAAGGTTTCCTAATCAGACACCAATGGATTTCTGGCTGAGTGGATACTTGAAATCCAAAGTGTCAATTTCGTCCACAGACTGCATCTGATTTCAAAGTTGCTATTAGAACTGCGATTCAAGAGATTCCTCTTGCCATGATACGTGCTGCAGTGCTGTCCACCATTTACTACATACAAAGTCTCATAGTGTGGGAAGGAGATCATTTGGAGAATTTGTAAAACACTTTATTTATGCTTTATAATTAAATGCTTTATTTTATGCTGCTTCTCTGTCCTTCATTGGTTGTGCTCACTACCGCCATTGATTTTCATGCTGCATTTGCCGTTCGAACGCTATTTAAGGTTTTTCACATTGGAGATCCCATTCCAATACAAAAACTTGGTGTTGCTATTTGATATTTTCGAAGCTTTGTCACTGTAACCGTAACTATTAGAGAGAAACTGTTGTTTTCCATATCATTCTTGAGCACATTCATCAAAATGCTTTATGTCAAAACTTCATTCAGTTTCTGTAAATTGTTAGCCTCCCCTATGTTGGGATAGTTTTTTTAATTACCCTATATGTTTGTATGTATATATATAAATTCAGATTCTGTTTTGTATAATATTTAACCAGTTAAGCATTATGTTCTGTTATAATAAAGCCAATTATCAGCTCACAAGAGAACTCTACAACTTTGGAGTTATATTGCTTTGTCTAGTGAAACATTAAACTTCGTTTTATAAGTTCTTATTACAAATTAGCAATAAATTTTCTTACTAAGTTGTGGGATTTTTTTCCCATGTCACGTTATTTTGACTAGTATCACGTTATTTTGACTAGTATACTACAATATAAAGATATAATAATTGTTCCCCCATAATCTTCAAATTTTAAGTTACATGATCAGTCATCGTTTTATCAAAAGGGAAAGATTTAATAAAATTTCTTTTATTTAATAGGTGACCAAGAATAAATACTAATGCATTCCTAATATTTTTATTTCATATTTCTTTGCTTCTCTTATTTACTACATTTTGTATGTTCATTATATGCAACTTTTCCTGCATTTTTTTAGTCTGCTCAAAAAGCATTTGGAAAAACGACTTAAAGTTGTTTTGAGAGTATCATTATAAAAACTTTTGAATCGAATATTGGAAATTAACGTACTTTAAAATGTTTTCAATTGCTAAAAAAGACATACTTATAAGTTTAAATCATGCTTATAAGTTGATATGCAATTCGAATTCTTATTTTATATTGTAGTTTAAATAAGGCTTACTGTGCATTTTTTTCTATTAATACAAATTAAATTTTCCATTTTAGCAATGTGGTGAATTAGTTTCTGCTTCATTGGAAGACATCTCAAAATCGGAAAACATAGATAAGAAAAAATAAAATTAAAAAAAACCTAGAAAAATTTATGGTTAATATTTTGTAATATATGCAGTTTAATTTGCTTTGTACTAAATTTTTATAAATGCATGTGCAAATCATATTTATGTATATATAACTTTTCAATAATAAAGTTTAACAATAAAATATGATCAGATTGTGTCTGAAAGTTCTTATTTTTATTTCTTAAGCATTTTTGACTTCAATTTTATCATCTTATAAAGATATACGAGGGTCACTCTGAAATTTTTAAGATACAACTAGGTTTTTAAAGTCATACTTACAAAATTTTAGGTGTGTTCTCAAAGTAGTAGCATCAATGCACTTTTGTAGACGAATTTTCCACAGATTAAATGCCTCAAGCCATTCATTTCTTCGAATAGATGAAAAAAATGCATTTATAGCCACATCAATCTCTTCTTCTGAATGAAATCGACGTCCACGTAAGTTCTTTTTTAGATTAAAGAATAACCAAAAGTCGCACATAGCTAAATCAGGTGAATACGGCGGATGTTCGATCACTTTAATTTGTTTTTGTTTAAGAAACTCAACTGTTAATCCAGCTGTATGTGAAGATGCATTGTCATGGTGAAGCATTAGTCCCCTAACATTCAGTTCTTGTAGAATTTCTGGAAGACATTTAGTGGTATACCAGTTTGCTGTTACTGTCTTCTGTCCTTCCAACTTGATGGCTTTGACCAATCCCGTACTTCTGAAGAAAACGGCATACATTCCTTTTTTCAGTGCGCTTTGTTTTTCACCACTGTCGGCGTGGGATCATCTTCAAAGACCCATACTTTGCTTTCTTGACGTGTTGGAACGTTAAAAAACAGTATGTACGTTTCATCACCTGTTACAATTTTAAAAATGATGCGGTGGCCACCATCATTCAGCATATTAAGAGTTTCTTTACTGATTCTGACACGCTCCTCTTTTTGATGCTCAGTTAGATTATGGAGAACCCAACTGCCAACTACTTTTTTCATATGTAATTCTTCATGAATGATTTTGTGTATGGCTGGGGATCCAATGTTAAGTTCCTTCTGTATCATTTGATAGGTGCAGTGACTATCATCCGTTAACATTTTTCGTATGGCAGACACATTATGTGGGATTACTGCCGACGGCGGCCTTCCTGTGTGTTCTTCACCCTGAAGAAAATTGCGACCTCTTCTAAATTCTCTAAACCATCTGAATACAGTAGCACGAGCTGGAGATTCATCACCAAATGCTAATTGCAACCGTTGAACTCATTCTTCTTGATTTAATCCTGCTTTGAAATCGTAGAAAATCATAGCGTGAAAATGTTCTCGCGTTAACTCCATTTTCTCTTCTGTTTAAAATTTATTCCACGCTAAACAAGTTGAAGTAAGTCAGTAAAAAATCGTCTTCTGTGTTAAAATACTTTGTACTTTAAAATTAAACCGTTATTTTTATTTTGTAAATTCTCCTCTGTGCGTATCTCAAAAATTTCAGAGTAACCCTCAAAGAGTTGTAAATTTCAGAGTAACCTATGTAGGTTTTTTGTGATGCTTAACATACATGAGTTGTTTATTATTTTTTACTAAAGAATTTGTTTGAAAAAGAATATAAACATAATTACAATTAAATAACCCGCTTTTTTATAATTAACATTGTAACTATTGTTAAAACTCTCAATAAATGTTTAAATTTTTTATTTGTGCATGATAGTTACTATTTTAACTTTCTAGGTTTGTAAGGGATAATTTTGAAAAAAGTTATTTAGTTTTGCTAATATATTTTAATTTTAGTTTATCTAAATTCTTTGATTAATTAATTATTGGCTGAAGTGCAGCTTTTATTGTTTGAATTATTTTATAGTATGTTACTAGAGTTTTTGAAGTAACAATATGAATGAATATCTATTTTAAAAATGTATTTTTATTAATTTCAAATACATTTTGATGATATTATAATTTGAGTTTTCTTTTGTATTAATAATGTGCATATTCAACCTATGTTATGTTAAGTAAAGTTTACTTATGTTAACAATTTGTAAGCAGATATTTTTAAATAAAATTATTTATCCAAAGATTTATATATGTATATATATATATATATATATATATATATATATATATATATATATATATATATATATATATATATATACTGCCTGACACTGAAAATGCAACACCAAGAAGGAGTGGCCAAGATATTATGCAAATATCAACTTAGGCTCAACTTACCGAGTTATGCAAGTGGTGTGAAATTCACAGCTCTCCAGCGCACGTAAGATAATATTTAAGGTGAGGAACTGGCAGAAGGAGATATATTTTGGTCGTTATTGCTGTTTGTGAAATAATTGTTGATAGTTTGTTCTTGTCGAAAAAAAGGACGTCTGTAATTGCTAGAATGCCAGACCATCGTCGACGTTTCCAATTCCAGCTGACAGACGAATTTATGAGGAGTATGGTGATCAAACTGAGAAGGACAGGTTATTCCTTACAGCAAATCGCAGCTGACAGACACCTGGACGTGTCCACAGTGCACTGGCTGTTGCGAAGATGGTTGTAACAAGGAGCTGTGGAACGTTTACGGGTGCTGACAGAATGACGTCATCATGCATGGATCGAAGCATCCGACGGGAGGCGGTGGCGACCCCGCAAAGCACGTCTACCGAAATTCTGCAGCATGTGCGAGACTATTTGCATACTCCTTTATCGAGCAGAACTTTTTGACGTCGATTGGCTGCTAGTAGCGTACGCTCATGGCATCTGCTCAAAAGACACTGACTTTGACCCCATAGCATAGATGCCAACGTCTGGAATGGTGCCAGATTAGAGTGATGTAGACGACGGAGTGCACAGGATTGTGTCCTCAAATGAATTATGCTTCTGTTTCTTCAATGATAGTCACCGCATGAGTGTATCGTCGACATTGAGACTGGTCCAATACTGGCCGCCATTGCAACTGAGACTGGCCGCCATTGCAAACAATTCCAGTTCACCTCTAGTTCATACTCGCGGCATTGTGATTGTCCAACGTTATGTCAATGATGTGCTGTTGCCAGTAACATTCTCCTACCTTCAGGGGGTGACCAATGTCCTTTATCATCAGGGCAATTCTCGATTGCACATATGCTTGCATACCAACATACCCGGCAATGTGTACATCTGCTTCTCTTACCAATCAAACACGTTTGGGATAAGTTTGGGTGCCATTTATAGACCTTGCCGATGTCTCCTTCTGAAAACGCACTTTCGCAAATGGTTGATAGGGAATGGAGAGGTATTCCTCAGGACGCGATCTTTATTGTCATTGATTCTGTGCCTAGACGTGTTGCTTTGTGTATCGCCGTTCACAGTGGTCCTACAATCCACTGACCCAACCTTGTTGTCGCTCTGTATTATACACATAATATCGAAATACAGATCACTTATTCTTCGTTACTGTCCCTCACTGTTGTCGAGTTTCGTCACTTTCTGGCAACAGTTTCTTGGGGTTGCGTTTTCAATATCAGGCAGTATATATATAGTTTTTGTTTTTAATTGCAACTGTTGCATTTAGGAGGATTCAGAAGTGTGTAAAAATTATATAGAAAATGAAGACAATAAAACAATTTCAACCTACTTTTTGTTCTAAAATTAAATCAAAATATTTTATTGTTTTCCATATAAAATTTTATGGAATGAAAATTTAATTTTTTAAATAAAAATTTTTATTTCTTTGAAAGACTATCAAAATTTTAGTTGGGTACAAAATGTCTCACAAATGAAGATAACATTTATCTGAATATTTGTATATTTTAAGTCCAAGTTAAAATAATCATCAGTTTGATATGGTTTTGGCAATTTTACATTATATTTTTTGCATTGAAACAAGATAATTAAAAATCTGCAAATTATTAAATTTAATTAAAAAGTGACATAATTAGGAACTGAATATATCAAATGTTTCTTAGCTGTGAATACACTGATAAAATTTTCTGTTCTTTTAATTAGATTAATTTTCAGTTTCTTAATTAGATTGTTTTCCTGTACCATTGAGAATCCTACATGCTATTTTTATGCTTAACTTCCATGGAAAAATGCTTTTATTTTATGCTTTAAGCTTTCCTGAGTCAACCTTCTCACATACTTAATTGTAAAACTTTTTCTTAGTTTCCAAAATTCTATAAAATTGTATACGTCGTTTGAACACCTTGAATAAACACATGAAATGAATATCAGGTGTTGAGATTTTCTAATGTGAAATTAATGATAAATTTATACAGTGATCTCAATTATTAATGTGAAAATGTATAGGTGACCGATTTTTTTCATAAATATTAAGTATTGTATATTATCTATAAAATAAGAGATTTTCCTTTCTATCCTTAAAAATGTACTACATTTTTCATGCATTAAACAAAATTTACATTGTAAGTTATTAAATTCATATTCTTTAGATTTTAACTGCAAATGCTATTTGGTTTTATTAATAATAATGAGTGTAAAAACTTTTTCATTTTAGAAAAATATACCCTACAGATAGGGCTCTCATCATAGAGTGTACTTACTAGGTTACTTACTAGGTATTGTGCATTATCAATATATATATATATATATATGCACGGTAGAATAGTTCAATTTACATGTGATAATCATCTGTAAACCGTTTTCTTTGCACTGTTTGATAATGCTTGCATGAAACAGTAGCAGGGAATTATACATACAGTACACTTCCTCTTTATAATAGTGTCACACACACAGTTAACTTATTCTACTTATGTATTATCAGTAGTCATATATATATATATATATATGAATTCAAAATAAGTTTAACGAAGTAGCTATTGATAATTAAATTGCCATAAAATAACCAAGAATTAATATAAACAAAGGGAATACTTTTTGGAATGATGATTTTTAGTAAAATCAAACTTATTATTTTCCATTTCTCTTTAACTAATGTTTTGAAACATTTTCTCTTAAACTTTGCATATTATTAGATCTTGCTCAAACAAAATAAGTAATTATTTAAATGCTCTGCATTAGACATTCTCTTAGAAGAACTATACCTGTACGGCTCAACTGGACTATATTGAAGGGTAGTGTTAATTTTTCCACTCAAAATATCACTATTTTGAGTGCATATATCTCTATTTAGAATGCATTAGGCATGTATCAATAAATAAAATTTTCTCATAATTATCATAAAAATCAATAATTTTTACCTATCTGAGTAATTTGTTTTTCATTATCTAGTTAGTCCTTATTATAATTTTTTATTACACTAAATATGAATTTTTATTTAATTGTTTTGTAAATTATATATAAGTCAGGAAATTTAATTTATTTCTAAGCAGTTTTCATATTTAAAATCTTAAACAATTAAAAATAATATATATATATAATTATTTCAATCATTACTTTCTATTAAAAGTCAGAAAAATGTTTTTCATTTCCCAGATAGTTAAAAATGTATTGATTTTAAATAGCTGTAATAATTAGTTAATTTGCTGTCTATTTGTAATTGGTAATCATTGCAGATACTCTTTTCAAAATCAATATTATATTTTTAAAATCATCAAATAATTTTCAAAATCATTAAAATAAACGCTTTTGTTGCTTTAATACATACAGATTGAAGAATTTAGATATTGTATATTTTTAATAAATAAAAAAAATAAAAAGCTAACTCATTACTTAACAATAGACTTTAAAGTATATAGTAATCTATTGACAACAGATGAAATTTTGGTGAAATTTTTGGAAGCAAATTTTTCATATTAAATTCCTTGTACCAAAAGATTTCCATTTCTAATTATGTAAAAAATATCACTCCATACAAGGACCCATATTGTTATTATATATCTTTCAGTATTTCTTAAATTGTTTTACACAAATACTAAAATTAATGAGTCTCTGGTATGAATATTTGTTTTTCAAAAGGAAAAAAATGGCAAAAGTATAAAAACGGACTATTGTTTGCAATAGTATTCTAATAATTGAATATTTAATATAGAACAATATCACATTTTTTCACATATTCAAATTAGCCCTACATTAAATATTTTTTGCTTTCACAGATTTATAACTGCTTTGACATGCAAATCATTATAAGCTATAAATTTAGAGAAAGATTTTTTTAAAAGTACTTTAGGACAATAATGATTTAACTTCATTCTTCTTTTTATGGTTATAAATAAAAATATTTAGCTACTTTTGATTTAATTTATCAAATATTGTTAAATAGTTTTGATTAAAGAAGTAAGTATTCACAAAATAAATTTTTGTAAGCATAAATTCATAACCAGAAATGAATACTTTGTCTAGTTCAAAAGTATTAATTTTTCATAAAGTTTAACCTGATAAAAATACATATCATAATTTATTAATTTATCAGAAAAATAAAGTTTATTTCTTATGTTATAAACATCTTATTGAAGGTCGAATTATTTAGCTTTAATATTAGAATTAAGTTATTTAACTTTATTTTCGAAAACATACTAAAAGAATAAAAAAGCCATAACGTAGTGCTTATTTGAAATATTCTGTTTCAAGAAGGTGAAGGTATAATCTTTAGTGCAAAGCTGTTAGATATTGAAGTATATGAGAAAAAAGCTTAATATTTAAAATGTAATCACTAAATTAATAAATGAAAATATTTCTTTTCCATGATAAAGGAAATTTCATATTTTCCGGAATTTGTAAGTAACTTTAACTTTAATTTAATGATTTTAAATTGTACTTACAAAATATTAGTTTAAAATATCCTCAATTTTACAAAAAAATTATTGAAATAATTTGAAACCTCACAATAAAGACATTAAATAATTTAACATGTTTTCCTTATACAAAAAAATGTTTTTGATTACTAAATTCAAACATTTTTTAAATATTTAAATTTGATCATTAGAGAGAGTTTATGGTGAAATTATATTATAATGCCTCTCAAACAGATATGCATTTCTTAAACAAATATTTAAGGGAATATTTCTCGTAATTTTTCTGAAAAAAGCAATTCTTGATGTATTTTAATATTATTTGCCAGTCCTGTAGCAAGATGTGAATTGAATGAAGGTTTTAATCAAAAATAAGATTTTCTTGCTTAAAATAATAGCTTCCTTCTAAAGTTATAGACCTTAATCGTGACAAAATAATATAATTTTATGTGGAATAAAGAGTAACATAAGTCCCATTCTAAAATTCGAAAATAGTTATGTAAGAGGATCTATTCCTTCATATATTGTAATTACCTTGATCTTGGTATTTTAGCCAATGCTTGAAATATGTGTACTGACAATTTGAGTAGTGTGAAGCTAGCAACAATATGAAAACTTTCAAAACATGTTTAGTCAAATTCGCGAGTAAACAGAAAATTAATGTACATGTAGTTAATTTTAAACTATTTACAAGTAGAGTGAAGATAGCAGAATGATCGATTGATGTTTCTAATTATATCAATTTGACATCAGGATTGACAAATGCCTAACTATTGGAACTTGGGAATTTTTTCAAATTCCGTGGGAAACCGATAAATGTAAATTTAAATCAAATGTAGCACCGGTGTAGTGGATGCATATTTCGAATCGAATTATCTTGGAAACATCTGTTTCATGTTTTATTCCAGCGTGTCAATAAATCGCCTTCATCTGGCCAGAACAAATTATTGAAATGCCATATTGTGATTTCCCTATTCTTGTTTGCATATATATATATATGAGTGCTGTTTCACTCTCAGATTTTATTCTAGTAGATAATTGTATATGTGAAAATATTACCGGCTTACGAACATTATGTCTGATTCAAGAAGTGAAGACGAATTCTATTTTTATTATGAAGATAACTCTTCGGACACGGACTGTGAATTCGATCATCTTTCTGGGGCTCGCAATCGGTACCCAGTCGACAGTTAAGCAGTTCCAATTTTTTTGACATTCTTTTATAAATTATATAAGCATATAAAATGAGATAATTAGTAACAAGTTATTCAATTTATAAACTAAAATTAGGTACATTGGGAATTTAAATAATACCTGAGAGATTACAAAGATTAATTATTCGCAGAACAAAAATATATAATCTAATTTTAATAAAATGTAACTCTAAAAAATGAAAGAACTTTTTATAGTTGCATTTTTCTTAAAATTAGATTATATATTTTGTACAAAAATCATTGCAGAATTTTTTAAAATACTAAATTCCTTCAAAAGTTAAAAAAAAAAAATTAGCATCTAATTTATTACTTATTTTATCGCTTCTAATTTTAAACAAAATTTTTACATTTTAAAATTTCATATTTTTGAACAAATTAAGTAAAAAAGTTTCTTATATTTTAACCTTGTCGCCAAGTCACATGTTCTTATACTATGAAGTTTACAACTAAGCATGTATATATATATATATATATATATATATATATATATATATATATATATATATATATATATATATATATATATATATATATATATATATATATATTATACAAAGAAAAAAACTAAAAAATATTAATAACTTTTAAAAATTTGATAAAAAAAAGTTAAAATTATTATTATATACACTGCTTATAAATTTCAATTGTTAGTTAGCCTTTAATTACTAAAACTTAATGCGAATATAGAAAAGTAAAATGTAAACAGAGCTGCTCCTTCCTTGAAACACTTTCGATTTTCTCTTGCATTAGTTAAATCAACTATTTAGTTAAATCAACAACAATATATTTAATTCTTAAATTAAAGACTCTATTTTTCTTGAAGTGAATTTACTTCTTCAGATACGAATGATGATATCGCCATATTTGAACTCAAAAGTGCGGATTATGTAATAGGTTATATTGTTTTTAAAGTTTGCTTAGAAATATATCAAGAAACAATGTCGAGATGCCTGATCAATCCAAATAGAGAGGTAGACTTTCCATTCCTACAAAAAGCTTTGATAGAAATTATAAGCGAAATATACGGAATTTTCCGTTCATTTTATATCGAAATATTTTATAAAGCTAGAAAAGTTATTCCAAAGTTAATAAATAAACTACATTATTTTCTCTTTTTTTAAGAGAGATAAGAAATTCGGCATTTTTGTCTATTTGAAAATATTTTTAAAAGTGAAGTTTACTTAGAGAGAAGCGTAACTGTTTTGCTTTCTCATATTAAAAAAGAATCAAATCTCGTAAAATCAAAGGAAATTGAAATTATATCAAGAAAAATAAATAAGTATATTTTATATTTTTATTTGAACATTGATATTAAGTTTTAATCATTTAATGAATAACAACAAAATTGATCAATTTTTTTATGCATCTTTATACTTTTCTGCTGAACAGTAAATAGAATATTTCTTTCCAAAATCTCCGAGCAGAGCTTTTTCTCTCTCATTGCTTGACTCGACGGAAGCTCACAACGGATATTTCGGGTGTCAAATTTGAGAAGCATTTGAGCTTGCCCTACTTTTTCCTCACCCATGAGATTTACAGACATACAGTTCCAGGAAGGCGAGAGGGGACAAACAGACTGACCACATATGCGGAGAAAATCTGCGTCAGAACATGGGGAAGGAAATTAGGATGCGGGGGTTATATTGTCCACTTTACCCCTATTGCGGTTAAGTGGTCTTCTCATTCCCCACTTAAAATTCGCCCCCCCCCATTGAGATAGGAACTATTTTTTCTTTGTAAACAGGTGCTTTGGCGTGACTTATGAGTTTAAATTCACCAATCAGTTCTTTCAGTCTTTGTAAGACGGACTGCCCCCAAACAACTGCACTAGATGGCGCTGAAGCTCATTTCTAGATTTATTTTGAGGAAGGATTCCCCTTAAGTTCCCCAGCTACGATTTCACGGTAATCCGTCAATTCTTGGGGTTGGATTTGAAGCATTGCAGTGAAGCCAGTTGCCCCTACCAAGGCCGGAAAACGCACATAATTGTTTGCCCGAGTAACCTCGGGATAGCCGGTTAAGGGGTTAAATTGTAATACATCTCTAATACTTTTAGCAATGCGAATTTTGTTAGGATAAAAAGATTAATTTAATCAGACTTAGACTTCATGTAATAATGTATAGAATTATTAGGAATGCAATTTGATAGGCTCTTTTTAATTTAATAAAAATAAAACATATTTTCTAGCTATTCATATATATAAATAAAAAGGCTATAATTTCTTCCGTTGGATAATAATGGATTAAAACAATCATTAGAAAATTGTGTCTCTCGTGATATTATATTTAAGGAAACTTACTTTGTCTGCGTCCATTGAGACAGGGCTGCGAGGTACATTCACCAACTTCAGTAATACAATGCGAACCAGTGAAACCGCTGGCACAGTTGCAGTAGAAAAAACCCTCTATAATTTTAACAAATATAATTTTTAATATTGTTGTTTTTATTTATTTGTATAAATCTAAACATAAACACCGTAATTAATGAAAAGCATGCGTAAAAGCTTACAATCGAGTAACCCTTGATTTTTTGGCGATTTTTTTGAAGCCAAGATGTGACTAACAAGATGGCTGCTGCGCAACACAGAAACTTAGCTAAGCACCAGGGTTAACAGAAATTAAATTTTATCACCAAACCAAGGGGTGCCCAATTTTAATCGAACCCAAGGAGTCTATTCTTGAAATATCAGGGAAATGAAATCTACGCCTATTAGAGTAAATTCCCAAACAACACAATTTCGTCCAGTAGACGTAGATATGACATCCTCAACGGGATGTACTCTAATCCAGTAGACGTCTCTTTTTGGTCCAGTTTAGATCCATGGCACGTCAAATATCCAACTATTTTACGTCCACTATACGTCTACGAGACGTTGCCAGTGGATGGCTCATGGACGAAATTTGGATGTATTCATACGCACTGCTCTATACTAGGTAGTTTTATGGATGTATTCTAGATGTGTGTAGATTTTGAAATAATCCCTCATCTATCTTAGTGGCTCATATATATTTGTCCACTAGACAAAGAGAAAATTATTTTTAATTAGCTTGTTACTTATGAAATTGCTTTAGCATCACATTTTTCTTAATTTTCAGTCAAATATCCTAGATTTCTGACAGATTTACTGTTCAAGTTTATTTAATGTAATAAAATTCTCACAATTGAGAAATTAGTATTATTTTTCTGCTCATTATTTTATGGTTAACCTTTTGAAAATTTAGTTTCTTATTGTTTAAAATAAAACGATTCTTTTTTCTTTGGAAAAGTTAAAAATTACTTCTAAGAAGTTTCCAGTGAATGCATAAATTAATGAATTACTATTATAACTAGAGAGTAATAATATAGTCAAGGATATTTTTATTTGTGGAGTGTAATTTTTTTTATTTTAATGTCAGCAAAATTATTGTTCATACTTTATTTTTTTAATTAATTTTGTAGTAAGAGAAACTTATAAGAATTATTTCTCAGCCATATATTTTAACTAATTAGATATTATTTCAACAATGTCTTTTTTTTGTAAAAGATAAAAGAGAAACTTTTATTTAATTAAAGTTTTCCACTCAATTGAATATTCCAAATTATTATGACAAAAATTCTGAAAATTACTTATTTCATTGTTTAAAAGCTGAATTATTTTCCTTTGTAAATGTTAAAATTTGTTTAAGAAAACATTCCAGCAAGAGAGTGTAAATCCTAATTAATTCAAGAAAAATATAACAAACTAATAGATTTTATTTTTAATGCACACAATTTTTATTCTGATTATTTACATTATACATAAATATTAATAAATATAATTTCACCATCTGTTGTCTTTGAATACTGTGGAGTTCACCACGCAGCATCTGAAAATAAAGTACATTTAACCTGGGGCCTGAGCAGCTACCAGGCGCGTCGGTAGGCGGTGGATCACCGAACGTCCTGTAGGAATGACAGGATAGCCTTGAATATAGAATCAGAGGCCGCGAACCAGCTCCCGTAAACCCTGGTGTTATGCGTTCCGTGCCTAAGGCTAATTGGCACCGCGGTATTGGTGTCTTAACGGAGCCTCTAGTTGCCTGGCAAACTTCTAGAGTAATTTGCCTTGCCCAGTATCTCAGGCAATGCTGGGTGGACTTATATTACCTGAGCTTATAAATTGTTATCTTGTGGCTGAAAAGACACAAGAAATAACAATCCTTCCTGCATCTACAGGTGATGCCTCTGAAGTTGACCTTGCTGAAAAAGACAAGTGAACTCAGAGGCTGTCTTGTAAAGGGGCAGTAATGAATCCTTCACTTGAGGTAGAAATGACCTCCAAACCATCTTCTGGTGAAAGTCAGGAAGCTATCCCTAGTATGACTGACTCTCTGACCAGATGGGACTATTTCAGCAAGACCCTATCTGCTGGAAATGTCATACGCAAGAGGAAACGGCAGAGCATATCATTTATTAATGCGAGGCTCTTGCCCTCCCTAGATTAACTTCTTTAGGCATCAACCATACTAGAGAGTTACACCTAGACTCCATTAAAGGGTTATCGGACTTTATTAATAAAGTGGGTGACCCGAGCAACTGGAACTAGGAAACATTGGGTTTGGAGTTAATGGTACAAAATGCTGATAAAAGCAGAGGTGCCCAATGACATACAAACCCAATTCTAAGAAGAAGAAGAAGAAGTACATTTAAAATAATTAGCAATAACAATTAACATTTTCAGATGAATAACCTCAGACAAAATAGTAAAAATCCTGAAGACAATTTTCATCAATATTTAATTTATTTCTTATCAATCTGATTAATACATTAAACTGATTGGATGTAAATCTCATTATTAAAAACAGCGTAAATTAATCAGAAAAATATCAAAAATTTCCTTCACTAATTTAAGACATTAAGTAACTTTATAAAAACATAGTTAGAAATATTTTTATTTTAATTCAGTAAATGTTTTAAATATATATTTAGTAATTCAATTTCTAAGAAATATCAGCTTTGTAAATATGGTAACCTTTGTGTTTGATTAAATAATTAAAATTACAAAATGTTTAAAGTATGTTACAAACACCTTCAAATTATCAGATAGAATTGAACATTACTTTTATAATGAAAACAGTGCTTAAGTAATCAAACAGAGAACTGAATTTATATATTAGTGCTTACATAAATATATTTCATTAAAAAATTTTTTTATGAGAAAAGTGTATTTTTTCATCATTTCTACAAAAGAAAACTTTCAATGACATGCTTATTCAAACATTGCACTTACCTAAAACTAACTGCTTCATATTCAATTCATTAAAGGATTTCTTCGTAGCACCAAAATAACTGAACTCAGGTGCAAGTTTATTGGCCATCAATTTTTTTAGTGATGCTTATGGTGCAATTCCCGGAAGAAGTTCCCCCAGACAAGCTTAAAAAGTGGCACTGAAACAAAACAAATAAAAATATAAATATTTTATAATTAAAAACATTTTATAATTTAAATTTGAAATTACTGTATTAATTTTGGCAACATCCATACATTATGTAGTCATAATAATAATTATTATTTACAGCATAAAATTCACATAAGTTTTAGAAAAATAAATCTAATATATATTCCTATACATTTAATAAAGCACATATATATATAAAATAATTATTTAAACAATACAAAATCAAATCAACTATAATATAGTAAAAGCGCAATACAACACAATTTCTTCCAATAGACGTCGATATGACATCAGGTGGATGTACTCTAATCCAGTAGACGCCTCATTTTGGTCCAGTTTAGATACATGGCACGTCAAATATCATAATACCAATTTTAGAAATGTTTATCTTTTTCATTACATATATGCTAAACCTAAGGGACTAATTTCTGGAAAAAATATACTACTTAATCTTTTACCCTTTGGAATTGATTAAATAACTGAAATTACAAAATGTTTAAAATTTGTAATAAATCTTCAAATTAGAAAAACAAGAATTATATTAATAGGTAAAATTTAACATTACCATTACAAGAACAGAACTTAAATAATAAAATATAGAATTGAATTTACATATTAGTATTAAATATAAACAGAAATGTTATTTACTAAGGAATACATTAAATATTTTGATTAAACATTTTTACAACAGTAAACGCTTAATAAAATTTAATACATGATATATTTATTTACAATTTGCACTCAGTAGAAACAAATTGCCATGTTTTTAATCCTTTAAAGGATTTATTTTCTTTTGCTCTACATTAGTTCCAAATAAGCAAAAATATAGAAAATTTAATTTTTTTTTTAATTTGCTTATTTTAAATTTAATCTCATCCTCAGGTATATAAATTTGTAATTCTCATTTAACTGAAAAGGAAAACAAAATTTAGAATTTATAAATGATGTACATTTTATCTCTTAAATACAATTCAACTTTATCAACCAAAATAATTAAAGCATAACACAATAAAAAAATTTTAAATCTTAAATATAAAAAGATAACTATTTATAAAACAAATTATTTATTCAATTTATTTGAAACTAGGTTCAGCCCATCATAAGCAATTTTTCATGAAAAGCAGAGCAGAATATGAAACACTATAGAAAAAATAAATTTCCAATCAATATTCAATAAATAAATGATGTTTACTGTGATCAAATGTGCACATCTTTTTTAATAATATTCAAATTAGATTAATAAAGAAATATTTAATGGAACTAAAAATCAGGTTATTGTGTGAAACGTAGATGCCATTCTGTTTATTTTTGCCAGTAAAGTCTTTGAAGTCTGTAGAAAAGTGAACTACAACAAAATAGCTTTAAAGGAATACAATTAAAAATAGAAGAATATTGATATTTCTGTTTAAATATAAATCAGAGAATAATTTATTAAATCAAATTAATCAACAGAATTTGAATGGAAGTACACATATAATATTCATTCCAGAAACATTGTTCTGTTTACGTAATCATTTTGCTTTTTAATTTCATTGAGAGCATGCTTCTTAACTTCTTTTCAGGGCATACACATGCAAGCAAATGGTTTGAATTTCAGAAATTCCAGTTAGTTACTAATTTCATTTTTTACAATAAACTAAATTTTTCTCATACAAAAAGATTTTAACTATATTGACTTAAAAATAACTTTAGTGAAAATGAAATCAATGTATTAAGAGTTTCATTTGCTATTATAATTTATGATTTTTTTCCTGAAAATGTGAGCATTCTTATATTAATTTACTTAGATATTTAAAGTGTGATTAAAAAAATAATTAATTTTGAAGATATTATGATCAGATAGTTTTTGTAAGAGTATTAAACAAAATAAGAATATAAAAAATGTTCAACATAACAAGCATTATGGAAGTAGGAAATTTTGCTACCAAATTAAGTGTACAGAAAATATTAAAGAAAATCACATTCACAGATCACACACAGTCACATTCTAATTGCTTAATCACTGAAGATGTAAGCATTTCATACTAAATGATTTTACATAATCTTAAACATTTTTCCTTAAAATAAAAAAAATGCTTACTTCAAATTCTAGAACCTTTAGTAGACAACAAGAGAAGTTCTCCTGAAAAGTAAGAATTCCAAATCTGGTATGGGAAATAAACATATCTTCCATTTAACTACAAAATACAAAAATTAATTTTCAAGTATACATTTTAATAGCTCTTCATTTGAAATATTAGTCCAGCATGCATTAAAATAATTGGGTAATATAATTTTTTCTAGCTAAGTAGCAAAATCTTGAATTATTAATTTAAAATTTGATATAAAAAAAAACACTCAGATTTTTTAATTCAACAGTAAAAAGTATTTTAATTTAACATTAAATCTTTGAATCAAATCCTAATATTGATTAATTTTTATCTTCTTGAAATCAAGATATAAATACATAAGTCTTTGTATGACAAAATAATAATAAATTTAAGCAATTTTGGAGAGAAAAAATGGTTTTTACTAAAAAAAATTACTTTGTGGTATTTTCATCCAGCAATTTTCACCCTAATCACAATGTTTGCATTTTTAGCCTAAAAATAATTTTAAAAGTTAAAGACAAAAAAATTATTACATTCTGCTATCAAGCACAATTTATAAATAAAAGCAATATTTACCTTTTAACGTTAATTTAAAATAGTTACAAATGTAATTTTTTAAAGTAAAAATACACTTTAAACATGGTTTTCTACACTTAGATAAAACTACTCAGTTTTTAAACCTTATTTCTTTTATGACTTCTTTGGTATAAAAATAAGTTATTTAAAAAGAAAAGCAATTATTTTTTAATTTACTTCGTTAAACACTTCTTAACGTAGCAAGAAACGACTGTAGACTGTGAGGCAAACGATAATTTAAAATTATGGAAGGAATAAACATAAATAATTACAATTGCAGTTAATTACCTATTTTTAATACATGTCAGGATAATATTCTTTATGAATGTCTTAAGTACGTCCACCATGGACGTCCAAATTACATCTATCATGGACATATAAATTACGTCTATTACAGATCCAAATGCTAATAATCTAAAACTCATCCATCGTGGATGTCAATCCGACGTCGATAGAAGACCATCCAGTTCACATCTAACCATGGACGTCTTTATGACATCCAAAAGGTATCCAGGACGTCTTTTGGACTCTATGGATCTTTAAAAGACGTCCAATAGACGTGTGTGGTTGTATGGGTTATTCACTGTTTACATGTTTGCAAAATTTTTGTAGTAAATCTAAAAGAAATTCTTTAGAACATTTTTTTTAGATAATCTCAAGCAATTCTCAATTCTTAACGAAAATAGCAATGATTTGGATTTTCAAACAAACAATAACAAAATTTCTTAATCGAAAAAAAAAACAAGGATTTTAATATTAAGCAGATTTCAAATTTTATGGGGCCATGGTAGCCTAGTGGTTAGGGCATTAGCCTTCCATCCGGAATGCTGGGGTTTGATTCTAAATTCCGTCAAAGACCAACTGAGTACATGCGATATACGTGCTTGTTAAATCTGTGGAATCGAAAGTCCTGTGGCCGGTCGTTGAGCAGTTACCATGGGTGTAATGGTCTGCAGAAAATTTCTCTTCCTCCAGAGCAATGTTGAAATTGAGGGAGTGGATCCTGGTGGTGCCATCTATCGGAGGTGTTAAGAGCAAAGTCGTACTTTCACCTTCATGGTGTGCTCTGGTTAATGGAAATATACTTAAATTCGCTTAGCCAACGACATGCGAGCTTGGCTTTCCCAAGTGTCATAAATAATAACATGCAAACTTCTGATATTCTTCAGTTAAAAAAATTTTTTTTCTATAGTTTATAATTAAAAAAAATATTAAAATGTATTTTTACTTTCATATCATTCGAATGTGATAGAATTAAAATACTTGTAAGTGAAAAAAATTTCCATTTAATTTTAATTTAGTCTGTGTGACTATGCAAATAAAATTTTTTGAAATTTTTATGGTTGTTAAAAATGTAAATCAATATTTAAATTGAAGAGACTACTTTAACAATTGCAGAGTATTTAATTTTTTTATATGATTTGATTTAATTAGTTTCCATTAGAGTATAGATTTTGATTTGTTGCGCTACCAATAAAATGAACGCAATTGAAAATAACTGTAATATTAATTTTGTTTATTTTTGACTTTATATTTGTAAAAATATAAAATTAATATCAATAATTACGCAATGATAGTAAAAGTTATCCATAAATCTACAAATTAAAATAAATTAGCTGCTAATGGTCTAATAATAAAATTAGTCTTTTATAATTCTTTACAATTTAAGAAATGAAAATTTTGAAACGTATTTTATTAATTTTGTAAAATTAAAATTCAAAAAGTTTTTTTAAAATTAAAATATACTATTTCCATACTATTTTATTTTTGTAATTAAATGGAATGACTAAATTGGTGCACGACATTTGTTAAATAATCATGTTTTAGATTTTTTCTTAAATATATTATAAATGGTAGAAAGAATGAATTTGAATTTTTGTTATACAGTAAAAGAAAAATTCCTTCAAATTTCATTATTTTTTTTTCACTAAATGTAAGATGTTTTTACGGTACATTTAAATATTGTTCTTTTCTTCCATTTTTAACTATAAAAAATTTTTTTGGCAATTCTTCTCTGATATGAATGGTTTTTTTATAATTCAAAAATATGATATTCATTACTTAGATTACAGAAAAGAAGTCCAGTGCCTTACCTCAATTCTCTGTAGACTTTTTAGTGCAGGTATGGCCTCTTTAGCCATATACATATTGCTTGGAGGCATACAAAAATAATTTTTATTCTTAAAATAGGAAAAGATAATTATTAAAAAGCTATATCTTTCAGACCTATCAGCTTAACATCTTTTCTTATAAAGGTAATTTAAAAACTGATAGACATATATATTAGAGAAGTTTACTCAGTGGAAAAACCACTTTCTGACTCTCAATATTAGTAATATCGTGTAGTAAATCAATATCGTACTATCTATTCACTGATAGTACGATCTACAATAGGTCCTTCATTTTGGAGAAGAAATTTAAGGCTAAGGAACTTGCCTTAGTTGCTTCAAAATATTTTTTTAAATAAAAAGTTTCGTATTAATGAAATAAATTTTATTTTTGAAACAAGAAAAAAGGATAATATATAATTCACATTTTGGTCATTATTTTTCTAGTATTTTCTTCTTTTATAATTTATTCACAAAAAAATGCTTGCATTTCTGAATAAAATACACGTGTATATAATAAATTTCCACAAAAAAAGTTGATGAGTTTTTCTAGAATTCACAAAGAAGCATTGTTAAAAGTATCGTTTAATGGAGAAAACTGATGAATAACTGATTTTTAATAAATTATTACTTTTTCTGATAAATAAATTTGTAAATTAAAGATACTATAAATGGGCAAATAAAATCATTATTTTAGAATCATGTTGAAGAAAATAAATATTCTAATAAAGATTTACATAAATAAGAGCTAATTTGAATATTAAAATTTGATTATTTCTAATTTGTAAATATATATATATATATATATATATATATATATATATATATATATATATATATATATATATATATATATATATATATATATATATATATATATATATATATATATATATATCATACCAAAAGCTACAAAAAATCAATATATAATAATCTCATTTAGCAATAAGAAACACAGATTTATTTTTAAATGTTTTTTGTTAAACTAAGAAAAGTCTCGAATAACACGCAATATTTTACGTATAGATTAAAAAAAAAAAAAAGTTTGAAACACCTTAACAAATGGAAAATTTTTATTGATTTTAACATCAAGATAATCTATTTTAACCATTTTTAAAACGGATCTTTACGAATAACAGTGATTGTTGATTTTTTAATAAAATTATAGGTATTGTAAATTATTTTACACTGCATAAATTCTAATAGTTTTCGATCTGTTATTTGGAAAACAAACTATTATGTATAAAAAAAGAAAAATGCGTGGAATGTGCTGCGTTATAAATTGATACTTAATTTTTAAAAAAATTCTAGCTATTTAGTTTTTATAGGTGTCTGAATATATAAGGTTCTTGCAAAATTTTAATGACAGTAATATATTATGTATTCACAGAAAATAGTAGTGAGAGAAAAACTTTGGCGAAAATATGCAGCTTGTCATTCTTAATAGGTATCCATCCCATTGACAGAAAGTAAAAACCGTTTTTCCAAGAAAGGTCTTCTACTACTAATTTGGACTATATTTTTAGCTATATTTAAGACTGCAACTTACATAACGGTACTATATTATGCTTTCATTTCTTGTTCATTGTCACATTACATTATGTGTGTTTTTTATACTGTAGGATACATGTTAACCATTGACTTATTGTTAGTAGGAGGTAATTGTGTCACATCATCAACAGCTCTGACAATTTATCGAGATTCTTATGTCCTTTAGAGTGCGTGGGGAACAGGTGTATCTGCAGTATATTACTAGCATATACATTACTTATTATTTCGTTGATTATTGTGCAATATCACAATCACTTCTTCCACATTGAATGGAAAGCGTACCTTAAAAATTCACCATTTCAAGAGTTGGTTTCTTCGGGACACATTTCTTATTATATGGCTGTTATTCTAACACGTCATTTCGTTTGCAGCACCATAAATCTAATGACATTTGGTTTCATTCTCATGCTGTGTGATAGCAGTTTCGTCATAATGAGCAATATAATAAAAGGTTACGGTTATGATTTACGCTATAAATCAGAAACAAAACAAGATTCAATGCGCAGTTCCGTCAAGATTTTAAATTCCATTTCAGCACTCGTTAAATTGTACGACAAAACCATGGCTTTCCCTACTTTAATGATTTACATCAATTTCATAGCACTGTTTTTCAGTTGGATTGAAATTATACCGGAAATATTCGTTGAAGATCAATACAATCTCATTTTGATGTACGTCCATTTAATTTGCGTATTGGCTCTTTATATCCTCTATAAATTTATATTTAGTGGATCTAAAATTCATGAAGAAGGAAAAAATTTAAGACTGATTGTTTCGGAAATTTCGAGTTTATATTTGGAGAGTAATGTGAAAGATTTGCCAACACTAAGCATCATAATTGAAAATATTAAAAACGCAGAATTGATTGTCACTGTTGGAAACATATTTAAAATCGAAAGAAAAATGTTTTTTCCATTATTGGATTTATGTTCACTGTTTATATGCTGATTCGTGAACATTAGAAGGTTTGTAACTTTTCTTAAGTATGCAAAAACTCAACTCTACATTTACAATAGAGATTTTTAAAGATCAAACTTCAGAACATTCATCGTTAACAAATAAAATTATTGAAAAATAAACCATTTCTGAAAATCTAAGTTGTTAAGAAATGTCTCATAATTATCGTGCCACAGTTACTTATTGCACAAGGTGGATAATTAGATCAGAAACTTTACTATCTGCTATCTGAACATGTTACCGAGCCATTACACGCAAGCCCAAAATGAGATTCGACCCCCTAACCTTTCAACTGACAATTCGTCATAAGACGTATTAGCAATTAAGAATTACAATTTCCTGATGATGACAATTTCCTGATGAAGTTTTTTTAAACAGTTCATTACATTTTAAATCTGATCATACGAATCTTAAAGGTGGTGTAATTCATAACGCAATACTGTTTTTTAATTTAAAATTGATTTTATTCATTAACACGTCTTATGAGAATAGATTGACAAAAATATACTTTTGGGTGCCCTTAGGCGAAAATTAGCGATTTATTCTCTCCCAGCTTGTTTCGTGCATGTTTGAAAAGAACAATCATAACGCTGAAAACACGATAGACCAAACAGAAATAAACTAATATCGCGAACAATGTGAAGCTAAATAGGCGAGAAACTGTGTTACATCCTAAGGTTTAGGCCACCTAACAGAGATATGCTCATTTTTAAATAAAATCTATAAAGTAAACAAGAAAGTTCTTGTTAGTTTTCGCATTGCCATTAAATGAAGTGAGAATAAATATGCAAATTAGTGTATGGCGTGGTTGAGACACCGGTCAGTCGAGAGTAGGAATATCAGTTGTTATAAAAGCAAGTCCACAGCTAACTGATGCAGTAGTGAAGAGGAATGGAAATGTCAAATTAGCTCGTTCGACCTTCTTTGCTTTACGAGTTCAAAGTGGGCTTATCAGTAGTTGCATGAAGTCGTCGAATTTGCAAAGTGTTCGAGGATGGTGCTGTGAGTAAACGTACAACAAGACATTGGTTTAACAAATTCAGGTAAGAATTTTTGTCCCTCTGTGATGAAGCTGGTATCTAGTGAACTGTCGTTGTTGTTGTTGTTGCTGATCCCTGTTGTCTAGCAGCGCTAGACCAAGTCTATGACATTGCACACTCTCAGGAAATCAATGACCAATAATGGTCGCTCCAGAAGATCTTCTTTATCGAGTCCAAAGCACTCAAGGATATGATCCGGAGTGGCTTGGCTTTTGGAACACTTAGCGCAAATTAGTTCTTTGTGGTTAAATGTCAATGATCTTAAGTGGCCACTTCGAAAACGTGTTATTGAAGTTTGTTCCAGTCTGCTGCACCGGAGGGATAGAGATCCACCGGGACGATTACCCTAGTACCAATGGGGCACAGGGGGAATGGCAAATGCAGACCGAACAAGGCCTTTATGTCTAGAGTACAGTTCAGTATAGGTAAGAGACGCCGGAGTAAGCAAAGGCTCGTCAGTACGTCTTTTTGCTAGGGCATCAGCCAATTCGTTACCCACAAGGTCTACGTGGGAAGGGATCCACTGTAAGTGAATCTCACGAGATGAGGAGAGCCGTCTAAGCTTGTCCAAAATAGCTACTCCTGTATTATCACTGACTCTGTGCCAGTTAGTAAGATGCTGGATGGCGCTCCGGATGTCCGACAAAATGCAGATTTCCTCATTTCCAGGGAGAGAAAGAACCGTATCAAGACCCACATTAATTGCAATAAGTTCACTGCGAAAGACGGAGCAGCCTTCGGGGTTTCTGATTGAGATTTGGTGGGATTCGTTTTGATACTTAATAAATACCCCACTACCGGAACAAGTTCTGTCATTTCTGCTACCATCCATGTAAAAAAGCATAGCTTCATCATGGATATTGTTGATAAACTCAAGAGCAAGTTACATTAGGTACTCAGGATGATCTGAAGACTTGTTAACCTCTATAGGAAGATTAGGGTGAAAATATACCCCGTTAAGAACCTCATATGGGTCAATGCATGGGGTGAACTGTCGTAAAGTGGTTTACTATGAACTACTACCAATGGATCAAACGATCTCTGCAGACCTGTATTCCAGCAATTGGAACGTTTGCAACAGGTATTACAATAGAAGGAGCCAACACTGGTTAAATGCAAGTGTGTTGTTGTTGTTGCTTATGATACTTGGACAAGTCAAGCTCGCTATGTCTTTGGCAGTGCGAATTAAGTCAATAGAGAGCGTCTTTCGTTTGGATCAGAGCACCACGAAGGTGAAATTACGTCTTTGCTCTTTTTAAGGCACCTCGTCATTTCGAACCATGGTCAGATTACGAGGGCACACCTGAGCTGGCACCCTCCTCTCCACATCCACGCCACACCAGCGGAAGGACTTTGGACGTCACATATTAACATGGACACGTCCCCAACCCACGGAGCTCCAGCAACCCAGTGAAGGAGAGTAGGGCGTGGCCACCCTGCCAACCACTGCCCGCGGCAAATGATGCTTCACTTTGCTGAGCTTACGGGAAGCGGCGTGAAGTTACTGAGCCACTGGAGCAGTACACACTGATGAGTGTGTACTGCTCATGGTCGATAATGCGAGGCCGCATGTCTCGCGGGTGATCAGGAATACCATGCAGCGACTAGGTTGGGAGACTTTGTGCCTTTCTCCTTATTCACCTGACCTTGCACCATTCACTGAACAATAATCTTCATGGAAAATCCGTCAGCAATGAAACAGACTTGTGACAAGTACTCACGGATTTTGCATCTGAAGCCCCCGAATTTTATCGCAAAGTGATTGTACAAGTGGAGACACATTGGCAGAGGGTAATGGTTGCTGGTGGTGATTAATTTGAGGATTTTAAATGTATTATTTTCCATCTAATATTTGATTATTGAATTTATAAAATATACGATATATATATATATATATATATATATATATATATATATATATATATATATATATATATATATATATATATATATATATATATATATATATATATATATATATATATATATATATATATATATATATATATATATATATATATATATATATATATACAGGGTGTCCCGAAAGGTCGTTACCAAAATTAACGTGCTGGTCTGTTATACCATGGCAAACAAGATTTACTTAGGAACTTGTGTTCTAAAATGCAAATAGCGACCACTAGAGGGCAATGTTCGCAGGCTGATGGGAGAGTGGGAAGTGTGATTATTTCAGGCGACGACGCTGCAGGAGAACGATGAATCGGTTTTCTAATGAAGAATTGGCCGATACGATTTATGCGTATGGTGTTGCGGATGGAAATGGACAAGCCGCGGGAAGGATCTTCCTTGAGCGCTTCCCAAACAGATGTAAGCCAAGTCGTGCTTTGCTTGGGCAATTGTTTCGCAGATTGTGCGAGGCAGGAGCTTTACAGACAGGTAGCCACATCGGTCGAGAACGCACTACACGCACATCTGTCGCAGAGGAAGCTGTTTTACGGGAATTTGAAAGGAACCCGGGAACAAGCCTCTGAGCTATCGAACGCGTCTTGGGTGTACCTCGTTCCATCATTCAGCGCATGCTGCACGAGGACAGGCAACACCCCTACCACATCCAAAGAGTACAGGCGCTGTGCGATGATTATTATTCCCAACGCATTGCATTCGCACGCTGGTATTTGCAAAAACGGATTGCACTGATGGATTTTCCATGGTGGATTTTGTTTACTGACGAAGCATCTTTTAAACAGGACGGTGTTCTGAACCTGCACAACATGCACGTGTGGGCGCATGAAAACCCAAGATGTACACGTGCTCATGCAAATCAACGACGCTTCAGCATTAACGTTTGGGCTGGTATTATCGGTGACATGCTAATTGGCCCTCACCTACTTCCTGAACGCCTCGATGGGAAGAACTATCATACTTTTCTAGAAAGTGTGTTGCCGGATCTGTTGGTTAACCTTCCAGCAGCTACACGACGAAACATGTGGTTTCAACATGATGGAGTGCCTGCGCATTTTAACCACAGTGTACGGGAATATCTCGATAGGACATACCCTGATTGCTGGATTGGCAGAGGTGGACCAGTCCCATGGTCACCGCGATCCCCTGACCTGACTCCCCTGGATTTTTACCAGTGGGGATACATGAAATCCTTGATATACGAGATTCCCGTGACATATCGGACACGGATCTCTTCGCCAGGATCGTGGAAGCGGCAGCACGTATGCGTCGACGTTGTGAAGCTTGCATTGTTGCGAATGGAAGGAATTTTGAACATTTTCTGTAATTTAATCATATTATTTAATAAAAGACAAATTGAAACCTCTTTCAACATCATTTCTCCCCCTCTACGGCTGCAGACATTGCCCTCTAGCGGTCGCTGCTCACATTTTCGGACACAAGTTCCTATGTAAATCTTGTTTGCCATGGTATAACAAACCACCACGTTAAGTTTGGCAACGACCTTTCGGGACACCCTGTATATATATATATATATATATATATATATATATATATATATATATATATATATATATATATATATATATATAGAGAGAGAGAGAGAGAGAGAGAGAGAGAGAGAGAGAAAGAGAGATAGAGATAGATAGAGAGAGAGATAGATATAGATAGAGAGATAGATATATATATAGAGAGAGATGTTGCAAATAAACATCATAGTCCTCATAAAAAGTGTGATGACACTAAATTGACTTGCCACTTTGTCGTCAATAAAAACAGTTAATCATATATTCTTAAGATCATATATTCTCATCAATCTTTAAAATTTTCACCTTTAGCATTGAAATAAAAGATAAAATATATATTTTATGTCAGTTTGAACCTACTATAACAGACAGTTTCATAATTAGTTTTTTCTAAGTGTGAAGAGAGGATGCTTCCTGTTTTACTTACATTTGTCCAGTAATATTTATTTTTATCGAAAGCTCTTGATACTTTCTGCGGAAATAAATCTATTTGAAGTAACATGTCAATTTCATTAAATATGGAATTGCCTTTTTTAAAACTTGTATGATGGTAATTTTTTTTGTTTAGAATCTTATGCTGCCATATCTTCTTCTTCTTAGAGTTTGGTTTGTATGTCATTGGACACCTCTGCTTTTATCAGCATTTTGTACCATTAACTCCAAACCCAATGTTTCCTAGTCCCAGTTGCTCGGGTCACCCACTTTATTAATAAAGTCCGATAACCCTTTAATGGAGTCTAGGTGTAACTCTCTAGTATGGATGATGCCTAAAGAAGTTAATCTAGGGAGGGCAAGAGCCTCGCATTCGTAAATGATATGCTCTGCCGTTTCCTTTTGCATATGACATTTCCAGCAGATAGGGTCTTGCTGAAACAGTCGCATCTGGTCAGAAAGTCAGTCATGCTAGGGATAGCTTCATGACTTTCACCAGAAGAAGATGATTTGGAGGTCATTTCTACCTCAAGTGAAGGATTCATTACTGCCTTTTTACTAGAATGCCTCTGAGTTCCCTTGTCTTTTTCAGCAAGGTCTATTTCAGAGGCTTCACCTGCAAATGCAGAAAGGTTTGTTATTTCTTGTGTCTTTTCAGCCACAAGATAACAATTAATAAGCTCGGGTAATCTAAGTTCACCCAGCATTGCCTGAGTTACTGGGCAAGGCAAATTACTCTAGAAGTTCGCCAGGCAACTAGAGGCTCCGTTAAGACACCATTACCGCGGTGCCAAATAACCCTATGCACGGGTCGGATAACACCAGGGTTTTACGCTGCCATATAATATTGTTTATAAATAAAAATATGATAAACTATTAATAACATATTTTCCGATTGTGTGATTAAAAGTTTATTGTAAAGTGTTTCAGTTTGTTAGTCTAAGCACTGTGCTCATTCAACTAAATCCTGTGCCTTAAACCCGATCCTGAACCACTGTAAAGATTCACATCCGAGACAAAAATAAAAGTTACGAAATACTAAAGAGAATCTTTATCATTCGGCCATCAATTGCGTAATTTTTCTAAATTGGAATTATTTTCTCTTATTCAACTGATAAAAATCCTCGAGTAAAATGATTTTATCTTTCAGCAGAAATGTTTCGAAAGCGATTCATGATAGTTTCAATATTTTATGACATTAAACTATAAATTTAAATATCTCAAGTAAAATTATTATTAATTATCAGTTTGAGCAGGAAATTTAAGGCTCCACATTTCAAAAAAAAAAAAAAAAAAAAAATTCCGCATTAAATGAAAAAGATCTTTAATATGTTTACCTTTAAATAGATGTGTCCTGTAATCACTCTTCTAAATAGATTGTCATGCATTTAAGAAGGGGAAAAAAAAAAAAACAGAAATAATATTGAAATCTATTCCAATTAAAAATGTATTCATAAAATTACTTAGCCTTTCTTCTTTAGAACTTACAAGGTTTCAATTAAAAAAAAGAAAGAAAGAAAAACTTACAGAAACCGCATTCTAGAATATTGAATGCATTTAAATGTAAACACATAAGAAAAGATAAATTCGAAATAATACCGTGAAAACTTTGTTTTATTTAAAAATTTTGAGCAAAAGTTGTACGTAAACATCAAAGATGTTAGATCGAAACAGACTAAGACAAATACATTTTTGAAGAGAATTATTCAGATAGAATATGTTGTCGCAGTCTTCTGCATGAAATATTCCATGATTTACTTAGTCTGTAGTTTATGAAAAAAACAAGATTCATATTTAAAAACAATTCTTATTTTCAAGAAAATTAAATTTTTATTTAAATATTTTTAGGTATATTTCTCTGTTTTCGAATTTTTTTTTATTTTATCAGTTAAAATCATAATTTTTAATAAGACCATAATCAGAGGTAATCACGTAATTTTTTTTAAATTTTTACTTAAATAATCCTGATGGATTACCATATTTTGCAGGGAATCACTCGTATTGGCAATATTAGGATCAATTGTTGATGAATGAATTTTTAATTTTATGCATTTATTCCAAAATTTCAGGAAATATATTTTGCGTGCGATTGAACTATAAATCAGTTCAAATATTATGCAAGGTATTATTTATCCTTTCATTTACAGTATTATAAATTTTAATAAAATTTTCTTGATCATGCCAGAATATATGAATTGGTATCAGTAATAAGTAGAATGAAATTGTTAGGATGTGTTTATTTACTTGTTGTTTATTAATATTTTAAAAAAGTCGTGGTTTTTATTCCAATTAAAATTTAAGTTTTATTTTTAAGAGTTGATTTAATATATATCGAATTAAATTAAGGACTGTAAATCGGGTTCCATTGGAAATTTGAACATTACCACTTGCGAAAGTAAATTTGTTCCAGCTCGCATATTGCAACCAAATGCTACGCAACAACCACTACCTTTATTTACTTTCTGCATTTCAAAAAATTTTATAGGATAATTACTTTTAAATGAATATTTCTCAAAAGCACAATGAAGACTACAGAAAACAAGCACAATGGTATAAGACAATAAAGGAATAGTAAGCAGGAAGTTTCGTGCCGGAAGTTTTCTAGATCTTCACGGTAGTAGCGCCCTCTATTCTACGCTTTACAGAAAATTCCATCCATACTCTGCTTTAAAATGGAGTTAGATCAGGCAGAAGGATACCCTCACAAATCGCTTAAAATATCCAATGTTTCCACTTCAGCAATACAATTAACTACTCACAATCGGAAAGTTTTATAATGAAAACGTTGATCCAATCACGAATCGAAAAGACACATCTTATAAAATAAACACAAACTAAAGAAATATCAAAATGAGTTCACAAAAAAATGAGATTTTTCAAAAATTTAGTTTGTAAATGAGAATTAAAATTATCACTGCGCCTTGTTTTAAATTATCATTAGAACCCGGTCAGAAATCAGCCACTAGCTCATAAAACTGTGAGTATTCATAAATTAAATGTTCTTAAAAACAAGCGTACTGAGTTTTATAAAGAATATCAAAAGACGAACCATTCAACAAGTTGACAATCGCAAAGAAAACAAAATGCAGAAGTAGTGTATGTGGATGAAAATGAAAATAGATCTTCAAATAGATACCTGTATGATTACATCTACTGTTTCTCACAAATACTTCTCTTCCATTTTTCTTAGAATTTTTGTTCATTTGAAATTGTATTATCAATTAGGGTTTTTAATAAATGTATTAGATACCTACTATGCAGCCTGGTGGCTCAGTGGCAGCGTTTCGCGCTCCCATGACACAGGTCGTGGGTTGGGGACGTGTCCACGTTAATATGTGACGTCCAAAGTCCTTCCGCTGGTGTGGCGTGGATGTGGAGAGAAGGGTGCCAGCTCAGGTGTGGCCTCGTCACCTGACGTCACGTGGCCTAAACCTTAGGATGTAACACAGTTTCTCGCCTATTTAGCTTCACATTGTTCGCGATATTGGTTTATTTCTGGTTGGTATATCGTATTTTCAGCGTTATTATTGTTTTTTCAAACATGCACGAAACAAGCTGGGAGAGAATAAATCGCTAATTTTCGCCTAAGGGCACCCTAAAATATATTTTTGTCAATCTATTCCCATAAGACGTGTTAATGAATGAAATCAATTTTAAATTGAGAAACAGTATTGCGTTATGAATTACACCACCTTTAAGATTCGTATGATCAGATTTAAAATGTAATGAACTGTTAAAAAAACTTTATCATCAGGAAATTGTAGTTCTTAATTGCTTATACGTTTTAAGATGAATTGTCAGTTGAATGGTTAGCGGGGTCGAATCTCATTTTGGGCTTGCGTGTAATGGCTCGGTAACCTGTTCAAATAGCAGATAGTAAAGTTTCTGATCTAATTATCCACCTTATGCAATAAGTAACCGTGGCACGACAATTATGAGACATTTCTTAAAAACTTAGATTTTAAGAAATGGTTTATTTTTCAATAATTTTATTTGTTAACGATGAATGTTCTGAAGTTTGAACTTTAAAAATCTTTATTGTTTTGTTTCCGATTTATAGCGTAAATCATAACCGTACTCTTTTATTATATTGCTCATTATGACGTAACTGCTGTCACACAGCATGAGAATGAAACCAAATGTCATTAGATTTATGGTGCTACAAACCATATGACATGTTAGAATAACAGCTATATAATAAGAAATGTGTCCCGAAGAAACCAGCTCATGAAATTGTGAATTTTTAAGGTGCGCTTTCCATTCAATGTGGAAGAAGTGATAGTACTGCACAATAATCAATGAAATAATAAGTAATGTATATGCTAGTAATATACTGCAGATACACCTGTTTCCCACGCACTCTAAAGGACATAAGACTCTCGATAAATTGTCAAAGCTGTTGATGATGTGACACAATTTCCTCCTATTAACAATCACGGCAATAGTTAACATGTATCCTACAGTATAAAAAACACACATAATGAAATGTGACAATGAACAAGAAATGAAAGCATAATATAGTACCGTTATGTAAGTTGCCGTCTTAAATATAGCTAAAAATATAGTCGAAAATAGTAGTAGAAGACCTTTCTTGGAAAAACGGTTTTTACTTTCTGTTAATGGTATGTTAAAATCAATAAAAATTTTACATTTGTTAAGGTGTGTCAAACTTTTTATTTTTTTTATCTATACGTAAAATATTGCTTGTTATTCAAGACTTTTCTTAGTTTAACAAAAAATACTTCAAAATAAATTAGTTTTTCTTATTGCTAAATGAGATTATTATATCTTGATTTTTTGTAGCTTTTGGTATGATAAATATATATATATATATATATATATATTATACAAATTAGAAATAATGAAATTTTAATCTTCAAATTAGCTTTTATTTATGTAAATCTTTTTATTAGAATATTTATTTTCTTCAACAGGATTCTAAAATAATGATTTTATTTTCCCATATATAGTAGCTTTAATTTGCAAATTTATTTATCAGAAAAAGTAATAATTTATTAAAAATAATTTATTCATCAGTTTTCTCCATTAAACGATACTTTTAACAATGCCTCTTTGTGAAGTCTAGAAAAACTCATCAAACTTTTTTGTGGAAATTTATTATATACACGTGTATTTTATTCAGAAATGCAAGCATTTTTTGTGAATAAATTATAAAAGAAGAAAATACTAGAAAAATTAATGACCAAAATGTGAATTTTATATTATCCTTTTTCTTGTCTCTAAAATAAAATTTATTTCATTAATACGAAACTTTTAATTTAAAAAAATATTTTGAAGCAACTAAGGCACAAGTTCCTTATCCTTAAATTTCTTCTCCAGAATGAAGGACCTATTGTAGATCGTACTATCAGTGAATCTAACACCGATAGTACGATGTTTATGTACTACGCGATCGTACTAATATTGAATGTCACAGAAAGTGGTATTTCCACTGAGTAAACTTCTCTAATATATGTGTCTATCAGTTTTTGAATTGTCTTTATAAGAAAAGATGTTAAGCTGATAGGTCTGAAAGATTTAGCTTTTTAATAATTATCTTTTCCTATTTTAAGAATAAAAATTACTTTTGTATGCCTCCAAGCAATAGGTATATGGTTAAAGAGGCCCTACATGCCCTAAAAAGTCTACAGAGAATTGAGGTAAGGCACTGGACTTCTTTTCTGTGATCTAAGTAGAATGGATCTAGTGTTTGTTAGGTTCCTAGCCTAAATGGCCATGTACCTTCTGTTCCTAAGAAATTTTTCTACACCTAACTTTAGTTGAGATTAACATAATGATTTCAAAACATAAGATAATTTAAACATAAAAAATTTAAGAAAATATTTTTAAATTACAGTTATATACATAGTATTAATATAACTATATAACGACAAAATATATTTTTATTCTATTTTATATATATATATATATATATATATATATATATATATATATATATATATATATATATATATATATATATATATATATATATATATATATATATATATATATATATATATATATATATATATAAAGAAATATGTATACATAAAAATACAAATTTTTTCCTTTTCTTTATTTTATTTTTTTTTTAAGTATAAGAAGAAGAAGAAATTATTTATTTCTACTTTTTGGGAGGCGAATAGATAAGTTTGAATGTGGTTTAGCCCGCAGAACCGCCCTTGGTTTGTGGAAATTGGAAAGTTCATAGGGACTGTAGTTTTCAATTGCTTGAATTTCAGGGTTATCAATTTCATAAAGTTTGTTGTAGAAGCGAAAAGCAAGGAATCGGACGTATCTTGATAGGGGAAGGACACCCAAATTGTTTCTGATGTAGAAGTCTAATTGAGTGATCAGTCAAAGAAATTTACTTTGCTGACCCTCAAGAAGTTTCAAGTTCGTTTCCGCAGCACCACCACAGATTGGGGCTGCATAGGTGATAATAGGGCGAAGGTATGATTTATAAATCAATAGCTTGTTAGCCATGGAGAGCTTTGATTTGTAGGCAATTAAGGGGTAGAGTGAAGTTTTGGCAGAAATAAATTTATTCTTAATTTTATTAATATGGGCTTTCCAGGTAAGTTTTTTTATCTAACGTAAGACCGAGGTACTCGACTTTATTTGACCAGTGGACCGAAAAACCGCTTAGTTGAATCTGGGGGGGGAGAGTACGTTTCCTAGTAAAAATAACAGGAGTGGATTTGTTTGGATTTATTTTAATTTTCCACTTATTAAGCCACTCTTCAATGGCCATGAGGTGTTCATTAAGGGTAGCATGGATTTTCCAGTAGAGAGAGCTAGTGGACAAAACGGCAGTATCATCCGCGAACAAGCAGAGCATAGTATTTTGGTGTTGCGGAATATCATTGATATAGATGTTAAATAAGAGAGGACCCAGCGGGGATCCTTGCGGTACGCCTGCAAGAATGGGTCAAACGCCCATGATGAATATGTATGAAGGATTGAACCCTAATAACTGGAACTACCATTATGGAATATACCAAGAGGCGTTCAAAGCTTCTCAAATGCTTATGGGTAAGTACTCCCAAATGGGTTACTGTTTAATTTCCAATTGTGACTTGCATGATGATAATTTATTTGACAACACTATGCTTAAAAATAATGTAAATATTCCTAACAGTGTATCTAGTAATTGTAATGATAATGTTAATACAGTTAATAGTACCAAAGGTAATAAAAATAAACTTAAAAGGAAAAACATTAATAGAAATGCTAACGTTAAAACTATTAAATCTCTTAGTAAAAATAGCAAAAATGTATACTCATCTGATTCTGAAGGTTTTGATAATCATACTGTAAATAATATGTATAACAAAAATGATAGTAAAATGTGCAAACCTAATGATAACACTAGCTTGAAGGAGGTAAATGTTGCAACTAATGTTAATCCTCAATGTAACCCTCCAATCCTGAATGAAAATCCAATAAATGATAATGTTTTTGTTACTAACACTAATATGCCCACCACTAGTCGTAAGGGTGTTATGCAAAGTCCCCCACCAATCAAACATAAAAGAACAAAAACAATTGAAACTGATGATGAGGGATTCCAGAAGCCCAAAAAGACTGCCAGTGTACCCAAAATATTTAATCAACCAACACCTATTGAGGTAAACAGATTTAGTGCACTAAGCATTGATGACAAAAACGTAGATACCTTTCCTACTATTCAAGAAGCAAATGATAAAATCCCCCCATCCATATTAAGTTTGAAACAAACTATAACATGCTAATAAAAACTTTAAAAAACAACTTCGACACGAATCTAACGGCGAAACTTAGTGGGGAATTCCTAAAGGTTTTTCCTACCAGTTCAGATGCTCATAGAGCAATTACTAAATATTTAACAGATAATAATGTAGAATGCCTAGTCCTAAATTACAACAAGTATAAACCTATAAAAGCAGTCATTAAGGGACTGCATCCAAGCACCCCCATTAATCTAATTAATGAAGAACTTAACGATAGAGGGTTCGAAGTTGAAAAAATTGCTGTGATGAAAAAGCATAGAACAAAAAACCCCATCCCCTGTTTCCTTATAACGCTCAAACATAATGAAATGGCGAATAAAATATTTGAAATAACTGAGATACTAAATGTTATAGTTAAAACCGAAAAATATATAAATAAAAACCCAATACAATGTTATAATTGCCAACAGTTCGGCCACAATTCAACTGTATGTTTCTTGAAACCAAATTGTGTCAAATGTGGTCTAAATCACATGACTCGCGAATGTAAACAAGACAAAATTGAAATCCCTAAGTGCTGCAACTGCGGCGGGAACCACACGGCCTCTTATGCTGGTTGTCCGAAGAACCCAAACAATAAAAAGAGAACCATTACAAATAATCATAATGCTACAAGTTCGAATCCCGTTAGATCTGGGATGTCATTTGCACAAATAGTTTCAGGAAACCCCACTAATCATACTGCTACCCAACCACCTCAATCCATACTTGATTTAACAAATCTAGGTAATATGCAAAACATAATTAAACTACTAAATGAAATTAACACAATACTTTCTTACTTCCCTAATCTTTTAAATGCTGTACCAGTAATGGAAAAAGCATCTCATCCTACTGATAAACTGCACATATTATTGAAAGCATTAGGGGCAAATAGTAACAATAATGACCAGACCCCATAAATTAAACTTAAGCATTATGTTTTGGAATGCCAATGGCATTCTATCTAAAATAGCTGAGTTCAAAAATTTCATTAGGGATCACTGTCCTGACATAGTACTACTCCAAGAGACGAAGCTGACTAATAATAATAGATTTAACATTCCCAATTACTCTAGCTACAGAAATGACCATACTGCAAACCAGGGAGGAACTGCAGTCCTAATTAAAAATAAGATATCTCATTCACACATCCCCACACCAACCCTTGAGTACACTCAGGCCACTATTATCCAAATACATGTAAACTCCAACCTTGACATAAGCATTGCTTCTATTTACATACCTCCTCATAATAATCCCATTGAAAATGATATTAATAAACTGATTAATCTTCACAATAATATCATCCTTGCAGGGGACCTCAATGCCAAACATCAAAACTGGAACTGCCAATACCGAAACAAAACGGGAAAAATTATATATGATATCTCAAATGCCCTAAATATTAATATTTTATATCCCGACAAACCTACTCACTATGGCAGAAGATTCGGAAATTTTATTGACCTCATGCTATGTAAAAATTCCCCTATCCCCATCAAACTAAACACCATTGAAGACCTACCCTCGGATCACTTCCCGGTCATGGCTCACTTTGGAAACGTGATTAACCCAACAGTCAAACATACTAAGGTTAAAACAAATTGGAAGAAATTTAGAGATACCGTCAATAATAAACTCTCCAATGCCCCCAACCACAGCGCAGTCACCCCCACTGACATTGACAATAAAGTAAATTTTATTAACAACGTCCTGCAGGAGGCACGAGATTTAAGTAAATTTGAAATTACTATCAAAGGCACATCTAATCTCCCTATCAGAATAATAGAACTTATAAGGGAAAGGAACAGGCTAAGAAAGCAATATAACATTTACAAACTCCCTACCACTAAAAGGAAAATTAACGAATTAAAGAATAAAATTCGACTAGAAATCAACTCACACAATGAAAACAAATGGAACGAATATCTCACTAACTTAGATTCGCAAGATGGATCGTTATGGAAAGCCGCAAAGAAAATAAATTCTCCCAAACAGTTCTTCCCCGTGTTAACAGATGGCGTCACAATCGCAAAGACAAACACTGAAAAATCAGAATTAATTGCTAACAGCCTAGAAAAACAATTCAAATTAAATGACATTGGAGAGATCTCTCATCAAAACTTCGTACAACAAACAGTTAACAATTATTTTAATAACTTCACCCACCAAGTAATTCCTATAAGCGAATTGATCAAAACCTCTGAAGTTGAAAACATCATTATGAACCTGAAACCCAAAAAGAGCCCAGGAGATGATAATATTAATAACAAAATGCTGAGGCAAATTCCAATAGTAGCTATTTGTTATATCACTGATATTATTAACGATATCCTAAATATTGGATATTTTCCCAGGCAATGGAAAAATGCTCTAGTTGTTTCAATTAGGAAACCGGGCAAAAACCCAAAAGACCCAACTAGCTATAGGCCTATCTCGCTGTTACCATCGTTAGCTAAACTATTAGTTGAAAAATTCATTCTTACTAAACTTCAACAACACGAGCAAGAAAACAACCTATTCATCCCCCATCAATTTGGTTTCAGGGCCAAACTATCAACGACCCACCAACTCTTAAGAGTAACGGAAAAAATTTCAGCCTCCCTAGGAGACAAATGCTCGACTGGAGCACTTTTCTTAGATGTGGAAAAGGCATTTGACAGAGTTTGGCATTGGGGTCTACTGTACAAACTTATTAATAACAACTTCCCCCTATCTTGTTAAACTAATTAAGAGTTACCTCGAACACAGAACATTCCAGGTTAGGATAGAAGGTTCACTTTCTACAAAGAAAACCATTGAGGCTGGGGTTCCCCAGGGCTCCCTATTAGGACCGTTTCTTTTTAATATGTATATTAACGATATCCCACAGAATTTTCACAACATGCTTGCACTGTTCGCCGATGATACAGCCATTCTGTCTTCAGGTAAAGATCTTAATATCATACATAAAAACCTCACCAACCACATTAAAGATATTGAAAAATGGCTCACAAAATGGAAAATCAAAATCAATGTTAACAAAAGCACTGCAATCATGTTCACTAGAAAGATTAATAGGTGCAAACCACTCGAACTTTACGGGGAAAAAATTAACTGGGAAAACACGGCCAAATATTTGGGAGTGATCCTAGATAGAAGGCTCACGTGGAAGAACCAGATCAATAGTATCATAAATAAAATTAGAACTAAAACGACCATATTATATTCTTTAATTGCTAGGAAATCAAAACTCTCCATAAGAAATAAAATTTTAATCTACAAGCTTTATCTGAGACCCACAATGACTTATGCATCACAGATCTGGGGTGGAGCATGTGTCACTTCATTAACTAGACTCGAGGCTCAACAGAGCAAAATTCTGAGATTAATTAGTAATGCTGAGTGGTACTTCAGAAATTCTTTAATCAGGAATAATCTAGGCATTATCACTCTCAATAAATACATCAAAAACCTAGCTCTAAATTTTTATGAAAAACTTTATAAAATTGATAACAGATGTATACAAAACATTCCTAATTATGACTTTAACCACATTAAAAACTTACACAGACCCAGAGCGGTGCTAAGGCCCAAACTCGGATTAGAAAACCTCTGATTTCTGATTTTATACTCTCATCTCATGTTTATTGTATAGTACTTAAATTTTGTTATTATTATGTCTGACACAAATTTAACTCTATTATCATCATGCACTCACTTTTTACCCATGGGAGTACTACCCGAAAATAATGTAAATTACTTTATATTGTAAATATATAATTAAATTTGTTATTATTACTAAATCTGTAATCCCAACTATGTTATGTATTATCAAGATCAACTGTGTAAAAATTGTGTTAACACTATAATCCTGTAAAATACAGTTAAGGAAAACTACTAAATGTGTGCATTGAAATGTTTTCTGATTGTGCTAAATAGCACCCAAGAATTGTATATTGAAATTATTGTAAACTTCTTGCTCTGCACTTTTTTGAGCCAGCTGGGTCAAGATAAGTGCACTATCTTTCAGGAAGGGACTCTAGACAGTATGTACTATGTTCAACTCCTCCTCTATTCTGTAAACAATATCTTATGGACCCCCAAATTCTCTACACTGAGGTAAATGGCTTTTGCTAGAAACCTCGCACAAAAATTTAGACCAAATTTGTAGGAAGTATTGGGGTCTGAGCAACACCCTCTAGAATACAGGTATCTAGGGGTGTTGGTCTGAGGCGTTCAAGTAACTCAGGAGAGGAGTGAGTTGACTTTGATTGATTGGGATGGGAGTGGGAGGAAGAGCTGAGAGTTTTTTTTTTTTAATTTTTTTTTCCGTCTGGAATTGAGGGAGGTCTGTAGCCTTCCGGCCATGTACCTCGTTTTCTAATGAATTGGAGTCCTTGGATAGTCTTGGCCTGGTGATTAAAAAATCAGAAATAAAGATACAATAATGAATAATACAAAACTATTGAGGTAAGTGCTCCCACTGGATGCACTCTGCATGACTTGTGTTTTTGGACTAAGTAATTGAGTAATCCTAGTAATAGACACTTAGATGATGACAATAATTCTTTGTACACATAAAATCCATATAAAATTTTTTACGTAGAAAAATATAAGGAGAATACACAGGATGAATACAATAATTCTTTGAAGCACACAAATTCCGTTAAAACATTTACCAAGGAGTTACAAAGGAAAAACACAGGTTGATGACAATAATTCTTGATAAATACAAAGTTCTGTTAGAATATTTACAACGGAGGACAAAGAATGATACATATCCATAGTTGTTTAAGATTACATAAAACTGAGATATTTACAGGTTCCACACGATTTATTTACAATGTGGTTTCTCACAAGATTTTATTTAGGTAGAGATATGATTTCCATTAATTATTATTCTTCTTTCTTTTCCGTTTGAAATTATTTGAATAAATGGAGATATTGGTGAGAGGTTTTACTCTGAACACTGCTCTGGGCCTATGGAAATGCGTTAGGTCATAAGGACTGTAAAGTTCAATACCCTGAATCTCACTATTATTGATTGTGTATAATTAATGGTAGAAATTAAATGCAAGAAATTTAAGGTAGCGGGCTAGGGGCAGGATTCCCAAGTTCTCTCTTATTTGGTGGTTTCTAAAGTAAAACTCTGAGTTAGTAATAAGTCTAAGTATTTTGCTTTGCTGGGCTTCTAAGACTTTGATATTTGAATCAGCTGCTCCTCCCCAGATTGGAGCTGCATAGGTTATTATCGGTCTGAGGTAGGCTTTATATATTAGGAGTTTATTTGTTAGCGAGAGTTTTGACTTGGGGGCTAGCAGTGGATAAAGGGTAGTTTTAGCTGCTATGAATTTATTTTTGATTTTAGTAATATGGGCTTTCCACGTTAGTCTCCTGTCAATAGTGAGTCCAAGGTAATCAACTCTACTAGCCCAGGGAATTTCTCTTCCCGCTAATTTGACCTTTTCACACGGTAACATTTTTCTTGTGAAAAGAACTGCCTGGGACTTGGTCGGATTTACCTTTATTTTCCATTTAACAAGCCATTCTTCTATTACCTTCAGGTGTTCTGATAAGTGTTGGTGTAGTGTTTTGTGATTGCTATTTGTGGTTAATATGGCAGTGTCATCCGCAAACAGGCAGAGCATAGTATTAGGGGGGGGGGTTCTGCTGGCTCCGCTAACTGGTTGTCCGCTCAGGGTTGTTTGATCAGCCATTACGGCCACGTGTGAGTGCTGGCCAAAATTAACCGGGTCGTAGCTGGATGATAAGCTGTTAGCCAGCAGATTCTGGCCATTGATGTCCCTAAAGTTTTTGGCCATCAAAACCAAGACAGTTATTTTTTATTAATAATCATCCCAAATCATTAATTATAGGTGCTTGTTTTGTGAAATTTGAAATGTTCATGACACAATATTCTGTAAATTTTTCGTACACTTATTATTTTAAATGAAATAGTGCTATTATAAAGATTAATCCTTTATATTTGTTATGTTTTCTTAGAATTTTTTGACTGTTAGTTAACAAATTTACACTTGAGTGTTAAATGTAAACTTTGAATTTACAAAAAATTTTCAAATGAAAGTTTGTGAAAAATAAGGATTCAAAATAATAATAATAATGAAAATAAATAATGTAATATATATCTTTTTATCAGAAATTTACATTTTAAAAAATTATTATAGATATCTGGGAATATAAAGTTCATTAGTTTGTTTTGTTATTTCAGAATGAATATTCTTCATTTATCAGTAATTCAATTTTTTGTATATTTTTTTCTTTTTTTTTTTCGAATTATCTATTTGAATTTCAGGCTCTATACAATTCTCTGAAAAGGTGTTTTGTAGTTGCACCTCATGCTTTCATAGATATGTACTCCTAAGCCCACATAATTGGGCACTCCCAGTCAAATAGACAGCATCCGAGTAGTAATCATCCTAACTTATAAGCATTATGCTCCAATACATGCGATATCCTAACTCCTTGCTTCGGTCAATATTGCAATCATGACTTGTTTAATGCGCATTAATCGCCTTTTGTAAATACGATGGATCTTTCGTTATACCGGGATCCGAACTCACTACTTGTAAGAAGGAAGACCTGAAGATGGCCACCACGACGTAAATGGGCTCCGTCTTGCCAAATATTAAATGTGTCGATTGAAATGATGCTTATGAAATTGTGTGGATCAATCATAGAAACATCGGAAACGTTACAAGTAGTATTAATTCAATACAAAAATTATCTGTTAACTTCACAGAATTTTTTTTTTCATTTCATAGGCAAAAACCACTTTCTTATAAAAAAAAAACAAATTTTACTGTGCTGCAAACAAATTTAACTCATAAACTCTATGTTTTTGAAAGCAAAAAAAACCTATTTTTCAGAAAATACAGATTTTTACTGTTTATATAATAGTGTGACGTTAAAAACTGCTATATATAATATGATATAACAGTAATTAATATACTGTAATATAATAAACACTTCTATTGAATATAATTAGCAAATACTGCTTTTTTGCATTAAAAAAAATTTTGCCGAATTGGAACGGATTATATGTAATTTAGAACAATTGTCGAACAATTTCAAAAGAAAGTCCTTTCTGAATTTCTTTAGAATTTTTCTCAGTATTCAAGGGATCATTATTTTTTAAGCCAGCTTTATGATTGCTAATGTTTAGCTTGTGAATAAAACGTAAATAATTACAATTTTCGCACCTCACTTTTGATTTCATTAATATTTGCATACAAATTTTAGTTTTTATTCAAATTCTCTTTTATTTCTGAAAATCAAGCTCTGAGCACAACGCCACCTATAACATATTTATTACTGTACAAAGCCAATATTTTTTAAGGCCAAACTTGGCTAATTTTCATTTTACATTACGGTAACCTAAGATAGGGGAAATTCTTGGAAAATTTTCTCCTCATAAGAATCCCGCTGTTTTATGACAAGCGGAAACAGCTTCCTTGTCAAGAAAGGAATTGACCTTTCTCAGTTTAGGGCATATGTATATGAATAGCAGAAATGGTTTCTGTAAATAATGCATGTTATATTCTTTATTTTGTCTAGGACTGAGGGTGGTCTGTAGCCCAGAGGCGTAGCAACAGGGAGGGGGCAAGGGGGGCTACCATGCCCAGGGCGCAGCATACAGAAGGGCGCCAAATCATTTCAAAGCTAAACAAAAATTTTTCAGAAAATTTCAATCCTTGTATTATCATAACATCAATTTTATTCGGAGAAATAAACTTTGCATTTTAAAATTATTGTGTCATGTCCAGGGAAAATAAAAAATAATCCAGAGGGAGGAATCAGATTTGGAAAAGAAAAGGACTCTTCCTTGGGGGAGGGACGAGAGAGGACGTCAAATCGATCAGCTGATTCTTGTTTATAAACAAAGAAAATATTTCTTAATTAAAACTGTGTTTTTATTTCTGAAAAGTGATTCAATCCGATCGGACTACTACGGGAAGTAGAACCTTTCAGCCGACGGCAAGTGTTCCCATTACGAGGAAAAAACTCTGCTATCATGGAGTCGTCAGGGACCCCAAACAAAGGACTCGAAGAGTCAATGAACTGTGAAACGCTTAACACTCGAACATTCCAAAATAATGAAATTCCTCGAAATTATTGATGACGAACTGTTTAATTTTGTCAATAATGCAACAAAAGAGGAAATTAATATAAAAATCTTCAAAATGAACGCAGAAATCATTACAATTGAAACGGGCATTGCTCACTCCAGAAAGATGATGGAAGACATTATTAACGAAAAAAACTGCTCCAAAAGGGAACTCATCGGACAATTCCTCAATTCGGACATCGAAATAAATATGGAAAACTCCAAAAATCTGAAAGGTAAGTGGGATTTCCTTAACTGGTGCATTATTATTAAAAATAGCAATAACTTTATTAATGATCCTAATGTTAATGTTAACTTAAAAAATCCAAATGAAAATGTGCATGTGCATGAAAATGACTTATGTAATGCTAAGGTTTCCAAGAATTCAAATACTAAAATATCCCAATATGTAAACAAAAATTCTAAGGAAAATCTTTCTCAAAACAATCAAAAAAATAAAGCCATGCTAAAATTACCTAGTTCAAATAATAGCAATAACATAAGCAACCAAGCGTCTACTCAGGGAGAAATTAATAAAAAAAATAAAGAAACAAATCCCCAAAATTCTGAAAGTGAAATAATGGAAGTGGATTCAAATAAATAAAAAACTAAAAGATCTAAAGATGAAATAAGTAACACAACATCCACAGATGATGAAGGTGAATTTAAAATATACAAACACAAAAATAGAAGCAAAAATCCAAATAACAAAAATCATAACAACAAAGAAAAAATTGTAATAATCCAGACTACAGCTGTTCAAAATAAATTTGATGAATTAAATGAAGTAATAAACCAAGTAAATAAACCAACTAACCCAGAAAATGCAGAAAAATCCAGCGAATTAACACAAAAATCCTGCATCGAACCTTCAACCCCCCTAAATACGCAAAACTCAAACGGTTCTCAGATAGAAAATCAGGACAGTAATAAGATAGAAGCTCCTAAAACATCCCCAATATTAATAAGAAGCACGGGAAGTGTTAAAAGATTAATAAAAATAATACAAGAAAAAACACAAAAAATAACATAAGCATCAAAACTTCAGGAGAACACCTCAAAGTCACATGCAACGACACAGACACCCATAGAAAACTCACGCAACACTTACAATTAAATAACGTTGATTACTTTGTCATCCCAGGACTGGGAGAAAAGCCAGTAAAAATTGTCATCAAAGGACCCCCCCATTCACATGCCAATTGAAGAAATAAAAGAGGACCTTGAAGCCCTCAACTTTAACGTAGCAAAAATAACCCAGCTTAGGGGATCAAAAGATCAATTTTCAGGTACAGCTAAATATAACAAACAATTTAGAAGGCGTATATAAAATAGAGGAACTTTGTTCCATAATAGTTTCTGTAGAGGCATACAGGCCTAGACCAGGTGCCTACCAATGTTTTAATTGCCAGGCATGGAACCATGGCTCATCAAACTGTTACTGCAAACCCAAATGCCTTAAATGTGCTGGTGATCACAGCACGAAAGAGTGTCAGAAAAGCAGGGACCCCTGCAAAATGTGCTAACTGTGGTGGACCACACCCAGCTAACTACAAAAAATGCCCTAGGGCCCCTAAAACAATCAAACCCACCTTCCAAAGCAACAAAATAAGGAGTGGTACAAGTTGGGGACAAATCACCCAAAACAACCCAGCTCAAAACAAAAATATTGAATTCCCAACCAAATGCCATAAACAATATAAATGCAAACAATAATACCACAAATTTAAATTTCTCAGCTTTCTCCAATCTTGGAGAAATCTTAAAATTCTGTAAAACAATCAATGAAATATTTGGAAATAAATTACAGAAATTAAATATAATCACATGGAATGCTCAAAGTATACGAAACAAAAAACATGAATTAATCACTTTCTTACAGGAACACAATCCAGACATCATTCTCATACAAGAAACTTTTCTTAAGCAAAATGAAAAATTTTACATTCCAAACTGCACATTCACACACACCCAGAAACTGCTCGCCAAAATTCCCAAGAGGGGGAACTGGAATTTTTATTAAAAATCACCTCACACACAAACATATCACTACTCCCAATTTTCAATATTTAGAAGCTACAATAGTTGAAATTTACCCTCCACATGAACAACCCTTTATACTAACATCCATCTACATACCCCCAAACACCCACCCAAACTTCCCATTTGAAATAGAGAATCTGCTTTCCTTAGGACCCAGAATCCTCATTGCTGGGGATTTTAATTGTAAACACAAAAACTGGAACTGTCAAAGTCCAAATATTAATGGTCATATTTTAAACAACTTCATTAAAAATGCTGATCTTCAGCTAATTTCACCCCCAACTCCCACAAGATATAGTACCAAATCAGCAACTACAATTGACTTCGCCATTGCAAGAAACCCCCCTATCATCACAAACACTATCACACTAAATGAATTATCATCAGACCATTTACCAGTAAAAATTGAATTCGAAACCAACATACAACCTAGACCTACCCCAACTTGTACCAAAACAAATTGGATTGAATTTAAAAAAGAATTAAACTCCATGCAACTAAATTTTAATACCATCAAAACCGAAAAGGAATTGGATGACAGAATAATCAACTTCACAAATAACATACACAAAGCATATCAAAAATCTTCCCAAGAAATTCCAATTAAAAAATTATCCCCTCCACCTGAAATCTTGAAATTAATAAAAAACAGAAATAAAATTAGAAAAAATTACCAAAAAACCAGAAGCCCAAATGATAAAAAATTATTAAATCAAACTAATCAGCAAATCAAAAATGAACTCTATCAATATAATCAACAAAACTGGGAAGTGTATATTGAAAATCTACAAGCAGAAAATGGCTCCCTCTGGAAGGCCACAAAAAAACTAATAACTCAATACCAAAAAATTCCTAACCTTGAACATAATGGTACTCAATACACCACAACAAAAGATAAAATCGAATTAATAGCTAAACAATTCTATATCCATTTTAATAACAACACCAACACAGATATTAATACAGAAAGAGCCATCAAAAACACACTAAATAATCTCCAAAAATGCACTTACAATAAATACACAGGCATAATCACACCTAAAGAAATTATCACAAGCATAAAAAAATTAAAAAATGGCAAGGCCCCTGGACAAGACAATATTACAAATAAAATGGTTAAAAATCTTACCCCTAAATATGTCATAAATTTAACTATTATCATTAATCACATCTTAAAATTAAATTACTTCCCTAAATGCTGGAAAACTGCAATTGTTAGACCCATACCCAAACCAGGAAAAAATCTAAATAAATCAGAAAACTACAGACCTATCAGCTTACTTTCTACACTCAGTAAAATTACAGAAGAACACATATTAAAACTTATTAAAAAATTTATTGAAAAAAACAACATACTAATAAATGAACAATTCGGTTTTAGAGCTAAACACTCAACAATACAGCAAATACTTAGGATTTCAGAATTCATACATCAGGGATTCATTTACGGCCAAACCACAGCAGCAGTTATGCTGGATGTGGCAAAAGCCTTTGATAGAGTATGGATAGAAGGACTAATTTACAAACTTATTAGCCTTAAATTTCCAATCTTTTTGATCAAACTAATACAGTCCTACCTCACAAACAGAACCTTTATTGTTGAACTTAATAAGAAAAAAACCTTACCTAAAACTATAACAAGTGGAGTTCCACAAGGCAGCAAATTAGGACCGATACTGTTCTTACTCTATGTAAATGACATCCCCAAAACCAAGAATAACAAAATTGCACTCTTTGCAGATGATACGGCCATACTTAGAAGAGGTCCAACTAATAATATTCTAATTGAAAATCTAAATTCATACATTGACTTAGTGGTCAAATGGTTCACTAAATGGAAATTAACACTTAATGTCAATAAAACGCAAGCAATTTGCTTTACATACTCTACTAAAACCCTTAAGGAAATAAATATTCTAAATCAAAATATTAAATGGCAACCGAGAGTGGAATATCTAGGCATGACTATGGATAAAAGATTAACCTGGGTTCCTCATATAGAAAAAATAAGAACTAAATTTCTGGCAATCAGAGCAAAATTATATCCACTCATTGGTAAATATTCCAAATTAAACTTCAAAAACAAAAAACTGATTTATACAACTCTCCTCAGACCGATTTTAATGTATGGCTCTGAAATTTATGGATCAGCTGCAAAGAGCAATATACAAAAACTCGAAGCATTACAAAATATCACACTCAGGATAATTACAAACACACCCTGGTACATTAGAAACGAAAAAATTAGAGACGAAACAGTAATCACAACATTAACAACATTCATTACTAAACAAGCGACAAAATTCTACTCAGAAATAACCACACACGCAAATCCAGAAATCAAAAACCTTTCAAGTTACGATATAAATGACTACCTAAATAGGAAAAGACCAAAAACAGTACTAAAAAATGCCTTCCAAAACTAAATAAATAAATAAAAAAAAGACGAGTTTACACACAAAACAAAATTGAAACCAATACTAAAAGTCAGGCAAGAATGAAAGCACAAGGAGGAGGAGCCCCTAACGGGAGGAGAAGGGATGTAAGAAAAAAAAAAAAAAAAAAAGAAACGACGTCTGTGATCGAGGATTGACCTTGGACTGCACTGATTTCTCCATCAAGTAGACGCTTGTGATTCATGTATCCTGGAACATGGAACAACATTACACTGAAATGGAAATAAAATTAAGGAAAACCTTAGCATTCACTCCTTATTAGGAAAAGGAAAAAAAAAAAAAATAGGATAAAATATAAAAACATTTTTACCTTTCTACTTTACTTTGATTTATTACCTTTTCTCCTTATATTCAAGAAACAGAGAAATTAAATTTATTTCTCTTTACTTTCATTCTTTCATTATCTTTGATAAAAAAATATAAATGGATGTATAAAAATACATATATATATATATGTTCATATATACATATATAAATTTATATACACACGTATTTTACTCAATGTACTCAAAGTAAATTAATTTGTTATTTATTTATTTTTTATTTATTTTTTTTCATATTTATATAAAAAGGAGCAATAAACTCAATTCACCAAAAGGTTATTCCACTTAAATTCATAAAATTTCAGACTGGAGATAAGAGTTTTACTCCAGGCGCTCCGTAAAACAGAAAATGGTTCCTGGAAAAGAAAATAAGTTGCTGATGAAAAATGAGGAAGATCTGCAGGAGCTTGCCATATGCGAAATTCTTACTCTTATATTTCTTTATTAATAATAATTTTGCATGGTTTAGTTCCTTTTAAAAATTGTGATATTTTAACTATGCTTTCGATTTTCATTTCTTAATTAGTTAGATTTTTGGTTTGCATTCTCTTAATTTTTTCCTTTTTAGTTTCATATTTTGCTCAAAGTTTGTGATATTATTGTTTTGTACAACAAATCTTGTAAATGTGTAAATAACGAAAATATCTTAATTTTTTTTTCATATAAAATTTCTGGAATATTAGATTGGTCAGTTCCATTTTAATGCATGAGAGATTTTCATTTAAGTATAAAGTTATTTACTAAATTACTTGTGTTAATGTTATGTAGTAATTTTTGGATGTATTAACTTAGGGAGATTACAAGTTCATGAAAGACACCTATTTAATTTTGTGAATACGCCAAGATTCACAATGTCCTTTATGACTCAATTGTTATACAGGTTATCTAAGTCAAGTCATACTAAAAAAGTCATAACAATAATATTAACAAATCAAATAAGTTTGTTTTACTAAATATAAAAAAATAAAAACGTTCAATGGATATTATTTTCTCTGAACCCTTCTGGATGTAATAGTTATGAAGAGTGGGAGTATTAATCAAAGGAATTCTAAAGTCAAACTCGATCATGACCCGAACTGAGTTCCGTGATTGTGTAAATTTTAGTGTTATATTAATGCCTCTGATGAGTGCAATATCAATTGTTGTTGCTGAATTAGCACTAAAATGTGTGGGTGTGTCAGGTGCATGGATTTTTAGTTCGGCTATATCAGCGAATGTTTTCATTATTTGACCTGTTTTGTTGTGTGACCTACAGTCCTATGCAGTGTGCTTAGCATTAAGATCTCCAAATATTAAAATATCATAGTTTGTTGTAAGCATTGCTTCAAGATCCATGTTTATGTATTGATATTGTGGTCTAGGTTTGATATATGTGGAGCAGAATGTAATATGGGGTAGTGTTGGCAGGGTCAATGTGACCAAGGTTGCCTCTATTGTAATTAATTTGTGTGTTGTGTTTTGGTACTGTAAGAGATTACTCTTGACAAAAATAACTGTCAAACCCCATGCTAGGGTGGCATTTCTTGGGCGATCATTTCTATAGCACGCATATCCTGGGATGTGAATATTTACATAATTTGTTAGGAATGATTCCTGAATTTAGATTATATCTGGATTATGCTCATTTACAAAGTCACGAAATTCGACTATTTTGTTTCTAATACCACAAGAATTCCACGATAAAACTAGAAATCTCTGTTGTGTAGCACACATTAAGGGGTGTTATTAACTTGTGCTTAAACATGTCCATGAGGACAAACATTTTATCCATTGGGTCAGTTTTGGACTGAATTCTTTTGATGGCTTCGGGAATATTAATTCCCTTAAATACTTCTCATATTTCTTTTAAGAGTGTGAATAAATCACTAAATTATTTTTATTTTGTCCATTGCTTGGAACAGTTGCATTGGCTAGGGGGTATGGGTTCGAGTGCCACGGTAGAGGAGGTTTCTATATGACCAGTCACTATACTTTCGTATGAGGTTTTCCTCTCTTGTATGATTACTTTTAAATATTTTCGGTTTTGGAAATTTCTCACATCCCCGATAGCTTGCAGGATAGTTCCCACTACAATTGCAGCAGACTGGCGATTCTAGTTTTTTGTCCTTGGGACATTCTTTTGCATTATGTGCTTCTGCACATTTCAAGCATCGGGGTGCCATATGGCAGAAATCCCTTGAGTGTTGAAAACGTTGGCAGTTAAAACACTGCATAACTTTTTTGTTTCCCCTATAATGTTCGATAGTAGGGTTTGAAATATGAAACAAACTTTTTAATTTAAATATAGCACTTATTTCTGGGCCATTGTAGAGTTGGACCAGAAATAGAGGTAGGGGTTTTCCATTTCTCTGTCTTGTCATCCTGTTTACTTTGTGGATTTTATAGCCTTGATTGGCCAAGTCAGAAACAATTTCCTCACTTTTTGTGGTCATTTGAAGTCCCCTGACTACAAATTTACGGGGTTTCTCATTTTTTTCTCTTAGGAGGATATATTCATTGTTGTTAGATACAAGAAATTTAGTAATTTCCCTGTGGTTGCCTGCAGTTTTGGGCACCATTTTTTAATTTTTACTTGGAGCTCTCGCTTCAATATCCATTTTTCATTCTTTTTTTTAGTTTAGTCATACATGAAACATGGCTTCCACCATACCTTACAGTTATGGGTGGAATTGTAGAGGCAATTTCAGTCACTGGCTGGTCATCCATTTTTTTCATGGTTTTCTTCCTCTGGAGTTAGCCCACTAAATGCGTTAGTCTCAGCTATGGAGGTCTTGGTAATACTCTCAATCACAGCTTTGGCTTTTTTCTTGAGGAAAATGAAAAGTTCCTCACCATCATTAGTTCGTTTCTTATTAAATTTATTTGTTCATTTTATTTGTTCATGCATTTTATTTGTTCAAATTTGTGATTCGTAATATCTTTCAATGCGCAAAATTTTGAAAAAAATTGAGAAAAGTTTATTTTAAGATAGAGATTTCTTTTGAAATAATTATTTAACATACACTTGTACACATCAAAACAAAATATTTGGTGTTACATCTAGAATAAAATTATAACTAATAAATAACCAATAGATTTTTGTATGTATGAAAGTAAACTAGTTCACAAAATTCATTTGAATTGGATTCAAGAAACAGCTCCTATCGAGTCCTTCCATTAGTAAATCTCGCCCTAGTTTTTTTTTTTAAAGAACAAATTCTGGGCTAGTAATTAAAAAATGCTAAGTTTCAATAGGTATCATATACACGGTATTTAATCATATTCATTATTTTGGATTGTTATGAAAAAGTATTTTTACTGAAATTATTTTTTATTGTTACTGCTATCTATTAACTCTTTGCAGTCAATTACATTTAAGTGATTTTTATCATCTAGTAAGCAAAAGCTGCAACCCAATGATTTGACCTTCAGTTCAACATTCACGTTCAGGATTGAATTCTCACTTCAGATTTGTAACCTATGTAAACTGCAAATCCTGGCCCCAATTATCCATTATGTGCAACATTTCACTATCTCACGGATTATCTAAAGAAAATTGTTCAGGGTTGAATTCTCACTTCAGATTTGTAACCTATGTAAACTGCAAATCCTGGCCCCAATTATCCATTATGTGCAACATTTCACTATCTCACGGATTATCTAAAGAAAATTGTTCAGGGTTGAATTCTCACTTCAGATTTGTAACCTATGTAAACTGCAAATCCTGGCCCCAATTATCCATTATGTGCAACATTTCACTATCTCACGGATTATCTAAGGAAAATTGTTCAGGGTTGAATTCTCACTTCAGATTTGTAACCTATGTAAACTGCAAATCCTGGCCCCAATTATCCATTATGTGCAACATTTCACTATCTCACGGATTATCTAAGGAAAATTGTTCAGGGTTGAATTCTCACTTCAGATTTGTAACCTATGTAAACTGCAAATCCTGGCCCCAATTATCCATTACGTGCAACATTTCACTATCTCACGGATTATCTAAGGAAAATTGTTCAGGGTTGAATTCTCACTTCAGATTTGTAACCTATGTAAACTGCAAATCCTGGCCCCAATTATCCATTACGTGCAACATTTCACTATCTCACGGATTATCTAAGGAAAATTGTTCAGGGTTGAATTCTCACTTCAGATTTGTAACCTATGTAAACTGCAAATCCTGGCCCCAATTATCCATTACGTGCAACATTTCACTATCTCACGGATTATCTAAGGAAAATTGTTCAGGGTTGAATTCTCACTTCAGATTTGTAACCTATGTAAACTGCAAATCCTGGCCCCAATTATCCATTATGTGCAACATTTCACTATCTCACGGATTATCTAAGGAAAATTGTTCAGGGTTGAATTCTCACTTCAGATTTGTAACCTATGTAAACTGCAAATCCTGGCCCCAATTATCCATTACGTGCAACATTTCACTATCTCACGGATTATCAAAGGAAAATTGTTCAGGGTTGAATTCTCACTTCAGATTTGTAACCTATGTAAACTGCAAATCCTGGCCCCAATTATCCATTATGTGCAACATTTCACTATCTCACGGATTATCTAAGGAAAATTGTTCAGGGTTGAATTCTCACTTCAGATTTGTAACCTATGTAAACTGCAAATCCTGGCCCCAATTATCCATTACGTGCAACATTTCACTATCTCACGGATTATCTAAGGAAAATTGTTCAGGGTTGAATTCTCACTTCAGATTTGTAACCTATGTAAACTGCAAATCCTGGCCCCAATTATCCATTACGTGCAACATTTCACTATCTCACGGATTATCTAAGGAAAATTGTTCAGGGTTGAATTCTCACTTCAGATTTGTAACCTATGTAAACTGCAAATCCTGGCCCCAATTATCCATTATGTGCAACATTTCACTATCTCACGGATTATCTAAGGAAAATTGTTCAGGGTTGAATTCTCACTTCAGATTTGTAACCTATGTAAACTGCAAATCCTGGCCCCAATTATCCATTACGTGCAACATTTCACTATCTCACGGATTATCTAAGGAAAATTGTTCAGGGTTGAATTCTCACTTCAGATTTGTAACCTATGTAAACTGCAAATCCTGGCCCCAATTATCCATTATGTGCAACATTTCACTATCTCACGGATTATCTAAGGAAAATTGTTCAGGGTTGAATTCTCACTTCAGATTTGTAACCTATGTAAACTGCAAATCCTGGCCCCAATTATCCATTATGTGCAACATTTCACTATCTCACGGATTATCTAAGGAAAATTGTTCAGGGTTGAATTCTCACTTCAGATTTGTAACCTATGTAAACTGCAAATCCTGGCCCCAATTATCCATTACGTGCAACATTTCACTATCTCACGGATTATCTAAGGAAAATTGTTCAGGGTTGAATTCTCACTTCAGATTTGTAACCTATGTAAACTGCAAATCCTGGCCCCAATTATCCATTATGTGCAACATTTCACTATCTCACGGATTATCTAAGGAAAATTGTTCAGGGTTGAATTCTCACTTCAGATTTGTAACCTATGTAAACTGCAAATCCTGGCCCCAATTATCCATTATGTGCAACATTTCACTATCTCACGGATTATCTAAGGAAAATTGTTCAGGGTTGAATTCTCACTTCAGATTTGTAACCTATGTAAACTGCAAATCCTGGCCCCAATTATCCATTACGTGCAACATTTCACTATCTCACGGATTATCTAAGGAAAATTGTTCAGGGTTGAATTCTCACTTCAGATTTGTAACCTATGTAAACTGCAAATCCTGGCCCCAATTATCCATTACGTGCAACATTTCACTATCTCACGGATTATCTAAGGAAAATTGTTCAGGGTTGAATTCTCACTTCAGATTTGTAACCTATGTAAACTGCAAATCCTGGCCCCAATTATCCATTACGTGCAACATTTCACTATCTCACGGATTATCTAAGGAAAATTGTTCAGGGTTGAATTCTCACTTCAGATTTGTAACCTATGTAAACTGCAAATCCTGGCCCCAATTATCCATTACGTGCAACATTTCACTATCTCACGGATTATCTAAGGAAAATTGTTCAGGGTTGAATTCTCACTTCAGATTTGTAACCTATGTAAACTGCAAATCCTGGCCCCAATTATCCATTACGTGCAACATTTCACTATCTCACGGATTATCTAAGGAAAATTGTTCAGGGTTGAATTCTCACTTCAGATTTGTAACCTATGTAAACTGCAAATCCTGGCCCCAATTATCCATTACGTGCAACATTTCACTATCTCACGGATTATCTAAGGAAAATTGTTCAGGGTTGAATTCTCACTTCAGATTTGTAACCTATGTAAACTGCAAATCCTGGCCCCAATTATCCATTACGTGCAACATTTCACTATCTCACGGATTATCTAAGGAAAATTGTTCAGGGTTGAATTCTCACTTCAGATTTGTAACCTATGTAAACTGCAAATCCTGGCCCCAATTATCCATTATGTGCAACATTTCACTATCTCACGGATTATCTAAGGAAAATTGTTCAGGGTTGAATTCTCACTTCAGATTTGTAACCTATGTAAACTGCAAATCCTGGCCCCAATTATCCATTATGTGCAACATTTCACTATCTCACGGATTATCTAAGGAAAATTGTTCAGGGTTGAATTCTCACTTCAGATTTGTAACCTATGTAAACTGCAAATCCTGGCCCCAATTATCCATTACGTGCAACATTTCACTATCTCACGGATTATCTAAGGAAAATTGTTCAGGGTTGAATTCTCACTTCAGATTTGTAACCTATGTAAACTGCAAATCCTGGCCCCAATTATCCATTACGTGCAACATTTCACTATCTCACGGATTATCTAAGGAAAATTGTTCAGGGTTGAATTCTCACTTCAGATTTGTAACCTATGTAAACTGCAAATCCTGGCCCCAATTATCCATTACGTGCAACATTTCACTATCTCACGGATTATCTAAGGAAAATTGTTCAGGGTTGAATTCTCACTTCAGATTTGTAACCTATGTAAACTGCAAATCCTGGCCCCAATTATCCATTACGTGCAACATTTCACTATCTCACGGATTATCTAAGGAAAATTGTTCAGGGTTGAATTCTCACTTCAGATTTGTAACCTATGTAAACTGCAAATCCTGGCCCCAATTATCCATTACGTGCAACATTTCACTATCTCACGGATTATCTAAGGAAAATTGTTCAGGGTTGAATTCTCACTTCAGATTTGTAACCTATGTAAACTGCAAATCCTGGCCCCAATTATCCATTACGTGCAACATTTCACTATCTCACGGATTATCTAAGGAAAATTGTTCAGGGTTGAATTCTCACTTCAGATTTGTAACCTATGTAAACTGCAAATCCTGGCCCCAATTATCCATTACGTGCAACATTTCACTATCTCACGGATTATCTAAGGAAAATTGTTCAGGGTTGAATTCTCACTTCAGATTTGTAACCTATGTAAACTGCAAATCCTGGCCCCAATTATCCATTACGTGCAACATTTCACTATCTCACGGATTATCTAAGGAAAATTGTTCAGGGTTGAATTCTCACTTCAGATTTGTAACCTATGTAAACTGCAAATCCTGGCCCCAATTATCCATTACGTGCAACATTTCACTATCTCACGGATTATCTAAGGAAAATTGTTCAGGGTTGAATTCTCACTTCAGATTTGTAACCTATGTAAACTGCAAATCCTGGCCCCAATTATCCATTATGTGCAACATTTCACTATCTCACGGATTATCTAAGGAAAATTGTTCAGGGTTGAATTCTCACTTCAGATTTGTAACCTATGTAAACTGCAAATCCTGGCCCCAATTATCCATTACGTGCAACATTTCACTATCTCACGGATTATCTAAGGAAAATTGTTCAGGGTTGAATTCTCACTTCAGATTTGTAACCTATGTAAACTGCAAATCCTGGCCCCAATTATCCATTATGTGCAACATTTCACTATCTCACGGATTATCTAAGGAAAATTGTTCAGGGTTGAATTCTCACTTCAGATTTGTAACCTATGTAAACTGCAAATCCTGGCCCCAATTATCCATTATGTGCAACATTTCACTATCTCACGGATTATCTAAGGAAAATTGTTCAGGGTTGAATTCTCACTTCAGATTTGTAACCTATGTAAACTGCAAATCCTGGCCCCAATTATCCATTACGTGCAACATTTCACTATCTCACGGATTATCTAAGGAAAATTGTTCAGGGTTGAATTCTCACTTCAGATTTGTAACCTATGTAAACTGCAAATCCTGGCCCCAATTATCCATTATGTGCAACATTTCACTATCTCACGGATTATCTAAGGAAAATTGTTCAGGGTTGAATTCTCACTTCAGATTTGTAACCTATGTAAACTGCAAATCCTGGCCCCAATTATCCATTACGTGCAACATTTCACTATCTCACGGATTATCTAAGGAAAATTGTTCAGGGTTGAATTCTCACTTCAGATTTGTAACCTATGTAAACTGCAAATCCTGGCCCCAATTATCCATTACGTGCAACATTTCACTATCTCACGGATTATCTAAGGAAAATTGTTCAGGGTTGAATTCTCACTTCAGATTTGTAACCTATGTAAACTGCAAATCCTGGCCCCAATTATCCATTACGTGCAACATTTCACTATCTCACGGATTATCTAAGGAAAATTGTTCAGGGTTGAATTCTCACTTCAGATTTGTAACCTATGTAAACTGCAAATCCTGGCCCCAATTATCCATTACGTGCAACATTTCACTATCTCACGGATTATCTAAGGAAAATTGTTCAGGGTTGAATTCTCACTTCAGATTTGTAACCTATGTAAACTGCAAATCCTGGCCCCAATTATCCATTACGTGCAACATTTCACTATCTCACGGATTATCTAAGGAAAATTGTTCAGGGTTGAATTCTCACTTCAGATTTGTAACCTATGTAAACTGCAAATCCTGGCCCCAATTATCCATTACGTGCAACATTTCACTATCTCACGGATTATCTAAGGAAAATTGTTCAGGGTTGAATTCTCACTTCAGATTTGTAACCTATGTAAACTGCAAATCCTGGCCCCAATTATCCATTACGTGCAACATTTCACTATCTCACGGATTATCTAAGGAAAATTGTTCAGGGTTGAATTCTCACTTCAGATTTGTAACCTATGTAAACTGCAAATCCTGGCCCCAATTATCCATTACGTGCAACATTTCACTATCTCACGGATTATCTAAGGAAAATTGTTCAGGGTTGAATTCTCACTTCAGATTTGTAACCTATGTAAACTGCAAATCCTGGCCCCAATTATCCATTATGTGCAACATTTCACTATCTCACGGATTATCTAAGGAAAATTGTTCAGGGTTGAATTCTCACTTCAGATTTGTAACCTATGTAAACTGCAAATCCTGGCCCCAATTATCCATTATGTGCAACATTTCACTATCTCACGGATTATCTAAGGAAAATTGTTCAGGGTTGAATTCTCACTTCAGATTTGTAACCTATGTAAACTGCAAATCCTGGCCCCAATTATCCATTATGTGCAACATTTCACTATCTCACGGATTATCTAAGGAAAATTGTTCAGGGTTGAATTCTCACTTCAGATTTGTAACCTATGTAAACTGCAAATCCTGGCCCCAATTATCCATTATGTGCAACATTTCACTATCTCACGGATTATCTAAGGAAAATTGTTCAGGGTTGAATTCTCACTTCAGATTTGTAACCTATGTAAACTGCAAATCCTGGCCCCAATTATCCATTACGTGCAACATTTCACTATCTCACGGATTATCTAAGGAAAATTGTTCAGGGTTGAATTCTCACTTCAGATTTGTAACCTATGTAAACTGCAAATCCTGGCCCCAATTATCCATTATGTGCAACATTTCACTATCTCACGGATTATCTAAGGAAAATTGTTCAGGGTTGAATTCTCACTTCAGATTTGTAACCTATGTAAACTGCAAATCCTGGCCCCAATTATCCATTATGTGCAACATTTCACTATCTCACGGATTATCTAAGGAAAATTGTTCAGGGTTGAATTCTCACTTCAGATTTGTAACCTATGTAAACTGCAAATCCTGGCCCCAATTATCCATTACGTGCAACATTTCACTATCTCACGGATTATCTAAGGAAAATTGTTCAGGGTTGAATTCTCACTTCAGATTTGTAACCTATGTAAACTGCAAATCCTGGCCCCAATTATCCATTATGTGCAACATTTCACTATCTCACGGATTATCTAAGGAAAATTGTTCAGGGTTGAATTCTCACTTCAGATTTGTAACCTATGTAAACTGCAAATCCTGGCCCCAATTATCCATTACGTGCAACATTTCACTATCTCACGGATTATCTAAGGAAAATTGTTCAGGGTTGAATTCTCACTTCAGATTTGTAACCTATGTAAACTGCAAATCCTGGCCCCAATTATCCATTACGTGCAACATTTCACTATCTCACGGATTATCTAAGGAAAATTGTTCAGGGTTGAATTCTCACTTCAGATTTGTAACCTATGTAAACTGCAAATCCTGGCCCCAATTATCCATTACGTGCAACATTTCACTATCTCACGGATTATCTAAGGAAAATTGTTCAGGGTTGAATTCTCACTTCAGATTTGTAACCTATGTAAACTGCAAATCCTGGCCCCAATTATCCATTACGTGCAACATTTCACTATCTCACGGATTATCTAAGGAAAATTGTTCAGGGTTGAATTCTCACTTCAGATTTGTAACCTATGTAAACTGCAAATCCTGGCCCCAATTATCCATTATGTGCAACATTTCACTATCTCACGGATTATCTAAGGAAAATTGTTCAGGGTTGAATTCTCACTTCAGATTTGTAACCTATGTAAACTGCAAATCCTGGCCCCAATTATCCATTATGTGCAACATTTCACTATCTCACGGATTATCTAAGGAAAATTGTTCAGGGTTGAATTCTCACTTCAGATTTGTAACCTATGTAAACTGCAAATCCTGGCCCCAATTATCCATTACGTGCAACATTTCACTATCTCACGGATTATCTAAGGAAAATTGTTCAGGGTTGAATTCTCACTTCAGATTTGTAACCTATGTAAACTGCAAATCCTGGCCCCAATTATCCATTATGTGCAACATTTCACTATCTCACGGATTATCTAAGGAAAATTGTTCAGGGTTGAATTCTCACTTCAGATTTGTAACCTATGTAAACTGCAAATCCTGGCCCCAATTATCCATTACGTGCAACATTTCACTATCTCACGGATTATCTAAGGAAAATTGTTCAGGGTTGAATTCTCACTTCAGATTTGTAACCTATGTAAACTGCAAATCCTGGCCCCAATTATCCATTACGTGCAACATTTCACTATCTCACGGATTATCTAAGGAAAATTGTTCAGGGTTGAATTCTCACTTCAGATTTGTAACCTATGTAAACTGCAAATCCTGGCCCCAATTATCCATTACGTGCAACATTTCACTATCTCACGGATTATCTAAGGAAAATTGTTCAGGGTTGAATTCTCACTTCAGATTTGTAACCTATGTAAACTGCAAATCCTGGCCCCAATTATCCATTACGTGCAACATTTCACTATCTCACGGATTATCTAAGGAAAATTGTTCAGGGTTGAATTCTCACTTCAGATTTGTAACCTATGTAAACTGCAAATCCTGGCCCCAGTTATCCATTACGTGCAACATTTCACTATCTCACGGATTATCTAAGGAAAATTGTTCAGGGTTGAATTCTCACTTCAGATTTGTAACCTATGTAAACTGCAAATCCTGGCCCCAATTATCCATTACGTGCAACATTTCACTATCTCACGGATTATCTAAGGAAAATTGTTCAGGGTTGAATTCTCACTTCAGATTTGTAACCTATGTAAACTGCAAATCCTGGCCCCAATTATCCATTACGTGCAACATTTCACTATCTCACGGATTATCTAAGGAAAATTGTTCAGGGTTGAATTCTCACTTCAGATTTGTAACCTATGTAAACTGCAAATCCTGGCCCCAATTATCCATTACGTGCAACATTTCACTATCTCACGGATTATCTAAGGAAAATTGTTCAGGGTTGAATTCTCACTTCAGATTTGTAACCTATGTAAACTGCAAATCCTGGCCCCAATTATCCATTATGTGCAACATTTCACTATCTCACGGATTATCTAAGGAAAATTGTTCAGGGTTGAATTCTCACTTCAGATTTGTAACCTATGTAAACTGCAAATCCTGGCCCCAATTATCCATTACGTGCAACATTTCACTATCTCACGGATTATCTAAGGAAAATTGTTCAGGGTTGAATTCTCACTTCAGATTTGTAACCTATGTAAACTGCAAATCCTGGCCCCAATTGTCCATTACGTGCAACATTTCACTATCTCACGGATTATCTAAGGAAAATTGTTCAGGGTTGAATTCTCATTTCAGATTTGTAACCTATGTAAACTGCAAATCCTGGCTCCAATTATCCATTACGTGCAACATATCACTATCTCACGGATTATCTAAGGAAAATTGTTCAGGGTTGAATTCTCACTTCAGATTTGTAACCTATGTAAATTGCAAATCCTGGCCCCAATTATCCATTACGTGCAACATTTCAATATCTCACGGATTATCTAAAGAAAATTGTTTAATCATAATTCCCGAACAATTATAGTTTGAAACTATTTGTCAGTGAATACTGAGATTCATTTTTTTTAAAATTTGGCTCATCACTCTTATAGTTACTTTGTGTTCGCAAAGAGTATTTCAAACACTGTGCAATTTTACGATTTAAAACTGAGCATCTGCTAATATTTAATGCTCTAAATTTCTGTTCTTTTTTTTACCTTAACACACAGTATTTATATTATACACGCATTGTGCAAATATTCTAAACAAGGGCAATATAAAATAAGAATATATTAATATACTTGTGTGCGGGATAGCATTCTTCTAGAAGAAATTGTACCTTAATCAGCAGAAAGTTATGGATGGAGCATTTAAAATATATGCGATCGTGAATAATTTGTGAACTCGCATGAAACTATAAATAAAATATCAACACATGACAATGAGTCAAGATTCATATACATCACTTTTGTAATAGTATTTTTAGATGTTTAATTTTCGATTTTTTGATGGACAATAAAAAGAAAATGGTAGCTAACGACTATTCAGTTAATTCAATATCTGGTTTGGTTTGTTTGTCTCTCGTGCGCCAAAAATGACGATTAGCGACAATCAGACAGGGATCCACGGTTCAAAGTGGGTCCCTGCCTTTTTCCTGATATCCAAACCCAAGGTGGGATTCGAACCCATGAACTGTTTAACAGAAAGCAAGAGTGCTAACCACTCGGCTCAGTAATATCTCATTAATATATAAATCATATAATCGAAAAATTTTTACCCAGAACCTTTTTGACTTTTTATTTCTAGAATATTTAGCTATCCTACTTATATTTGTTAAAGTATGAAATAAAAGAAATTTTAATCCTTTTCCAAATTTGGAGGTGACTTTAATTTCATGTTTGTTAAAAATATGTTTAATTTATTTTGACTGTATGAGAGAAAATTATCTATTAATAAAATTATTCCCATAATGTATGCTTAAGTATATCATTAATTGTACTTATATTTTTACAAATAATTTCAAAGTTCTCTTAACAATTCTGGTGACAAGGAATTTGTGTAATTTAATTGTGATATTAATGAGTAAAATTGCTTGTAAAGAAATTATTTTTTATACAATGAAAGTAAATAAAAAATTCATTATATTACTAAACACTAAAAAATTTTTAATTTTATTTTTTCCTTTAAAAATGTTAGTATAATTTATAAAAACACTTAAAGTTTTGCTGATATTCAGTAAAAGTGCTTACTTTGTTCAATTTTTAATCTTGATCCAACTAAAAAGTTCTGTACACTCCCACATAAGAAAGATTTATTTGATGAATTGGTACTTAAACTTTCATTTATCTTAGTTTATTATAAGTAGATTTTGATTTTTGTAAAAACATCATTATATTGAATTTAATAATTGTTATTTAGTTAACTAACATGACTTAGTAAATTTTATACAGATTATGTATTTATAAAGTTTTAGATGAGAAGTTTAAATGTACCATCTAAATGATAATTTAAAACAAATTTGTGATTTTTCTGTGCCATTCATTTATTTGAGTTGAAAGTATGAAATTTGTAGTTTGGTATTTTTAAAGTTTAAAAACCTTAACAGTTGCATTTATTTTGTGATTAATATTTTACTAAAATCAATTTTTTTAAAATATGTATCTCATTTTTTTATATAAACTATTTTATATCAAAATATTACAGATGATGAAAAAAACTTTTTAATAAAATGTGTTTGAAATTTTTATGCATATAATTTTTTTTAAAAAAGTTAACTTATTTTTATATATCTTGTAAATAATTTTGATATATGTGGGGTTCTTACTCTTGATAATGAATTTAATAGAAATGCTTGGTCTTGTAATTTCTAAGCAGAATATTTGTTTAAGGAACTCAATTCTCTTTCACTTACGTTCATTATTTCCTATTAGAAATAAAACTTAAAAATAATTGAATAATTAAAAATTTTTTTCATAATTCAGATGTGCCAATTTGTAATTGGCTGCCAAAAAAGCTGTGTGAAGAAAACTTGTGATGTTAACCTTATAATTTGCTTCATTTATTTAATTTTATAGCTGAACCAAAATATTAGGTTGGTGCGTATGAAATGTCGGATTCTCTTTACATGCGGACGTTTTCCTCCCTGTTTTCGTTATACTTTTGTATTTGGCATAACCTCATTCATACTCGTATTGTCCATTGCCAGAGACTCATTTCAGCAAAATAGGTTTTCTCGAAGGTCTTCCCTTTTTTATTTCTTTTGAGTTTATTGCCGATATGAATTCTGCCGACATTCGCGTCATTTTCTTATATGAGTACAAACTTGGTAATAGTGCTGCAAAAGCTGCACGCAACATAAGCCAAGCGTTTGGGGAGAATACGGTTAACGATCGGAAAGTGCAGCGTTGGTTCGAAAAATTTCGGACTGGCGATTTTTCACTGCAAAATGAGCCGCGCGGAAGACCCAAAACGTGTGTGAAGAATGATGACCTGAAGGCTCTAGTGGAAGCGGATCCAGCCGTATCCACGAGGGAACTTGCTATCAGGATGAAAGTTGACCATACAACGATATTGAGACACCTTTCTGAGATTGGCAAGGTTAAGAAGATGGACAAGTGGGTACCGCACGCACTGACAGAGCGAAATAAGCTGGATCGTTTAAACGTATGCTCATCATTGCAGCATCCACCATATTCACCGGATCTCTCGCCGACCGATTTTCATTTTTTCAAGCATTTAGAGCTGTTTTTAAGGGGCAAACACTATGAAAATGAAGACAGTCTAAAAAACTCGATATCAGAGTTTATTAATTCTAAAGACCAAAATTTTTTAAGACAGGCATCTACGCTTTAAAATCTCGTTGGGAGAAGTGTATTGAAGCGAATGGAGCATACTTTGATTGAATAAACAGTTTTTGAAGAAAGATATGCAGTTTTATACAATCACTTAAGAATCCGACATTTCATACGCACCAACCTAATAGTATGTCATGATTAAAATATTATAGATTCTAAAAAAATATCAATAGATTCAATGAAATAAATATATGTATTTTATGCATACATATGTGTATACATATTTGCATATAATTATGTGCACACAATTATAAATATCATTTAAATATAACATATGAATTGAACCTTATATGTATATTGAATTTTAATCTTAAATATTTTATTTCCAGAGTGAGAACTTCATTTAAAATTGCATAATTATTTTATATAAATATACTGTTCTAATAAAAATAATTTTAACTGAAAATAAAAGTTGATAATATTTCAATATCTACTAGTATTCAATTATTTATCTTCTATTAAAGCACTTATTTTTATGAATGCTACAATTTTTAGAATTTCTAATTATCAAGATTTTAAAACCATTAACATTTATTATATATAAAATAGTGTGCACATTAATGATAAAAGTACTAATTTATATTAAAATTTCACAGTTTTTCTTTTTATAAAACGATTTAGATTAATTTCTGATGTTTAATTAAAATTTTGGAAGGTCAGTTACAAGTTATCGCTTATTCTATATTTTTTCCTGTTTGATTTGAATTAATGAAAGAAAAAGCAACCCATTTTTTACAAATTTTCTCTTAGATTATTATTTTATTTTTTACTCATAACATGCATCTGGAAACTGCTTATAACTCAATTGGATTTTTGATTTGCTAATGAAGTGAATTGACACAAAAAGTTTGCTGGTGTTCTGGAGTCTATTACATTTGCTTTTGCATTGCCTGGTGAAATATTAATGTGAGAATATAAAATTTTAAAGCAATTTGTTCAAAGTATTTCATACTAAAGTTATTAAAAAAAAGTTTATTAGATATTAAAAATTAAAAGTGAAGCAAATTCTTTTTGTTTTGAACATGACTTATGAAATATACTTAGGAAAATGTACAAATTTATTATAGGAATTGCATGTAACTTTCTTTGAAGTACAATGATTATCTTTGAAAAAAGAACCAAAAAGGAATTTCAAAGAAAACAAAATTTTTACTTCAATTAACTTGTTACATTCATCTGTATTTGATATCTTATTGTCTTCCAATTGATTTTTAGTTAATGTAAATTATTAATTATTTTCTAATTATAAGTTATAGTAATTAAAAATCTTAAAAATATATAGTAAAACTGAATTTACAACAGTAGTAAATGATTTTATCAATTAATTGGACAGATTTATTTTTTTCATTATATTTATTGCAAATAAGAGTTTTTGCTAAGAGGCAGAAACACTTGGTTTGAGCTTAATATAACATCCAGAATAGTAGAAGAAAATAATTCTTAAGCTTATATATATATATATATATATATATATATATATATATATATATATATATATATATATATATATATATATATATATATATATATATATATATATATATTTATATATATATATATATACTTCATTACGTATTTTGCAAAAATTTCATGTCATCACTTGATAAGGGGTTGTGTTGCTCGTTTTTCATTATTTCCTGAATCTTGCTCAAGTTTATCCATGATCATACTTGTTGGCAAAATAAGGAAAAAAGTGATAGTATTTCCTAAGTTGCTTACATATTTGTATATTCTCAGCAAAAGATTAATTTATATAACACATTTCTCTCTCTTGTCGATAAGTAATTTGAATATGGGACCAAAGAATATATACAATTTAGCTAGGATGTGCGCTGAAAAGCTAAGTTTTTTAAACTAATGTGTGACACATTTAAAATGAATTTATGTAAGGAATTTCTAGGTTATTTAGAAGGGGGGAAAAACCAATTTGACCTATTTCAAACTAAGGGAAGTTATAAAGCAAGTTAAAGATGCTAAATTTCAGCAGTACGTTTTTTTTTAATTCTGAAGGCTAAAACATGTTTTAGCTTAAAGCCTGTTTGTCTATTCAAACGCTGACAATATCGTAAACATTTTTTAACTAATATGTTACAGTGTTAAGGTTGAATCTATGAAATATAAATTGCTTAAGTAGCTGATTTTGTCATTTCCCTAATAAAGTATTTCCTCAATGAAGGTATCGTTTCTCGGAGGGACTACAGCAACACCTATAGTTGTTGCTGTAGTCCCTCAGAGTGAGGTGTTGACTACAGGCACCGTAAGGAATTCCATTTGATTCCTGTTATTAAGGAAATGTAAAAGACTATTAAAGTCACAAATAAATTTCCATACGGACATCACTTTTTTTCTTGCTTAATTTTACTCTTACTATTCTTTAGAGTTTAATATTTGAGAATATAAATGGAAGCATTAGACATTCAACATCACAAAATCCTGATATATATATATATATATATATATATATATATATATATATATATATATAAGAAGGAATTACTGAATACTATTTTTCATTCCCAACATTTCATTCCTGGTATTGACGAATTGTAAGACTATTAAAGTCACAAATAAATTTCCATACGGACATCACTTTTTTTCTTGCTTAATTTTACTCTTACTATTCTTTAGAGTTTAATATTTGAGAATATAAATGGAAGTATTAGACATTCAACATCCCAAATCCTGATATATATATATATATATATATATATAATATATATATAATATAATATATATATATAATGGAAGTATTAGACTTTCAACATCACAAATCCTTATATATATGTATATATGAATTATTTTATTTATTTTATTACATTACATATATTCAGACTTGTATGCTTGATTCTTGAGATCCGCTTGTAAGTCTTCGTCGATAATAGGACAAATAGCACAATGACAGATGTACAACCACAGAAGAATAACGAAGAAAACACCCAGGGCCATGGTGGGAATCGAACCCACACTCCTACGCTCTCAAGCGATTAGCGGTGATGCTTTAGACCACTCAGCCACGGAGCGCCCTATGAATAAGAAGGAATTTGAATACAAAATTTTTAGATTATACTATTTCACTTACATTGATCTTTGAAAGAAATATTTAAAAAGTATTTTGCGTGAATAATGCGAAACATTTAAAATTCACTTGTAAACACGGATTACATAAAAATTATGCCAACTCAGTATGAATATTGATATCTTACATGTGACAACCGCATTTTGTATTAGGTCAGTGGCTGAGATATAATACGTTCTCCAAAAAATCACCATTTCAGTTTTTAGATTAAAAACGACGAAAACGTAGATCCAAAACTAAATCTAATTAAATTTTCTTACCTGATTTTCCTTTATATGCAAAAAGTTGGATAGGGCAGAAAAGGGTCAAGTAAAAATGGGGGTGGACCACTGCAAAGGATGGAGCTCACATATGAGCGATTTTATGAGATCAAATAACTTTAAATTAATAAATCACAATAAAAATAGCTTAAATTAATCAATTATTGAAACGAGTGAATGGTTTTAAATAAGCTAGTAACCGAAATTCTTATACGAGTTCCGTTTAATTCTGTGCATCCTTCGTCAATTAAATTCCGGAGAAGAATTCGATGAACACTCGAAATAAATCTTTCTTACGTAGATTAATATGAAGAATCTCGTTCATTTTTCTCTAGAATATTTAAAACCAGTCGTTCTTAAGATTGCCCTCTTCTTCGAGATCAATAGTTAGAGGAAAGTAATTTGTTAGAAGTTAAATGATTTTATAAAAGTAACTGCGGAAACAATACGTTTTTTAGTATACAAGAGCTTAATTATTAAAATAAGGTGTAATTATTTTCCAACTTGCATTTACTTTATTACACAACCGACCTAAAATACAATTAAAATACAAATATTCAATACAATTTAATTATGAAAAAAATTTAAAATTTATCACCCGTTTTTATCTTTTTAATTATGTACACAATTAAGGTTAAAAAATAATTACAATATTTTAAAATAAGCTTTTTAAATTAAGTTCAAATAACCAATACCATATCACATTAGGCTATTAGTTCTTACATACAGGATGATTAAAATAAGAGATTCCATGTCCACATAGCCTCAATAAAATAAAGCCTGGAAAAACGAGCTTTTATTTTGGATACTATATTAAGTTTTGAATAAAAATTACAAGTTATTCATAAATTTCATTCAAGTTTCAATGAGCAAAGTCGTCTAATTGAATGTCATATTCTAATTAAAGATAATTCATTATTTGACGATGGTTTAAAATTACAAGGCGAGTGTTAACGTTTTATGGATTTTAGTTGGCAGATTTAAGAATCCGGAAATGCAAACAAAATGAAATAGCAAGCAAATGATACTTTATCTTCTAAAATAGCGCTTTTGGTATTTCTTATAAATACAGATAATTTTCATTGGAAGCGACATAAATAATTTACCAAATAATTTGCGAACTAAAGGTAAACAAGAGATTGTGAAGCATTGATTATATACTATATGAAAATATTTACAGATTAAATTCTACGCTAATATTCTAAAGTTTCATGTTAAACCTTTAATTTGAAAAGAGAATTTATAAATACCATTTCCTCTAATTATAGCTGAAACATCTTGATATTTTTTTATCGTCTATAATCGATTTCTTACATCGATTTCCTTCTCGCCAAGAATGTCCCTTTAAAGCGGAAAAAATTAACTAACACATATTTTTTTTAAAAAAAAGGAAGGGTATTTTCTATTAACCAGAGGTGTTTACACGAGAGAAAGGAAAACGAATCAAATAGAAGTCGAATATTATAAGTGATAAAAAATACAGTATTCATTTGTTCGGCCTCATTCTCTAACAGTACAGTAACAGGAAAAAAATCAAGCTCTTAACCTTAAATTAATTTGAAGCCAAGATAAAGTGTATGGAATGTAAATGTATTTTGCAAGAAAAAGAATGAATCAATCTCTTAAGTTTTTTTTAAATTATAAGTTATTAAATATTAATGTTGGACCTCTTCATAGACGACGAATTCGTTTCCAGCTGTCGAAATATTTGGAACAAGCTTAAACACGTTTGTTACAGCAGGACAAAGGAGAATGTTTTCAAAAATCGTTAGAAAATAATCAACGTTGTTATTTTTCGCAAAACATATTTAGGCATAGAGAAATAAGGATCTGAATTTTTTTAAATTCATTCTTAACAAATTTCACATTGAATTTGCTTACCAACCCTGAATGCATCACGACTTTTTTATGAGTTCCAATCGCCAATAATGAATACAAAGCATCTTCAGTTGAGTAGAATAAAAATAGCTGTTTCTTCCTTGAAACAACGAATTTTTCAAACATAAACACAGAGGGCGGGCCTGGAATTCAGAATCCAGTAACTTACGAGCCCAAGACTTGTTTTAATGTATAAACATACAAATATAAATGTTCTATTTTCATTGAGAAATTGCCTTTAACACTTTTCTATAAAAATACACACATTTAGGATATTTTTACTCCCAATCTATAAATGTGGATACAAAAATATTTTATATTCTTTCATGCTATTTAAACATTTCGACATTGTAAATTTCTTTGCAAATTACATGTTTATATAAAATGAAGTTCTTTAAATCAACTGAATATGGATGTATATAAACAAGTAGAAATATACTCATACATATATAATTATGGATAACTCATATTTTATATTTTCCAAATTTACTAGAAGTGCTGGAGGCTTATTAGTCTTTTTTTCCAACGGCGGGCACACTTGGGTGACGAACCCTATGCCACAACAAGGCCAGAAACTGCTACTCATTTGTCGTTACCCAGCGGGCACCTGTGAACCAAGTCACTGAGGCGAGTCGTTACCCACGTCATACCACCAGAAACCCGTTTATAGGGTGGGCCACATAAATACAACATCACGGAAGAAAGGACAGAGAAGGAAAGAAACATCCATTCCCGAACCGGGATTCGAACCCGGGACCAACAGCTCAGGAGTAAGGAACGCTAACCACTCAGTCATTGGTCGGCGAAGGCTTATTAGTTAAACGCGAAATATCTTCAGGAATACCTTTTAGATAAGCTATTTGCCGTAGTTGCAGATGAATGGTTAGTGCAATGGCTTTCATGCAATAGTTTGTGTGCTCGATTCCGACATGGATTTCATACCGATTCGTAATTTGCTTTAAATTGAATGCCACTGCCGTCTCAGTTCTCGTGTGCGAATAATAACAGCGATTCACAAGTTAAAAAATTAGTCACTTTCGAATTTAATTTCAGTTGTACCTTTTTTTAGTTCTTAGAAACTATTAGTTAAACTATAAGCTTAATCAAATTAATGATAGTATGCAAAGTGATATTAGAGTACATTTACACAGTCCATGTTAGCATCAGCAAATGGTACCTCGAAATAATTGGTATTTGTGTATCACTTAAAGATCGATTAATATTAAAAGATTAAATTTAGTTATTTTAAGGATGAAATTATTTTAGTGAATAATTTCAGAAAATATATAAGGTTGTGCTAGCTTGATCGGCAGAGGAATCCTATACGAGTCAGCCCCCCCAAAAAAAAGACTGTCATGATCTTTGAATGGGGACTGGAGCACGCGAAATATTTCGAGCTTGCAAAAAGTTTCCACTGGTGTGAAGAGGAGGAAGTTAACTCAGATGTCGTTACTTGGCTGATTTATAATTGAGATGATTGGTCTTTAGTGACATTTAAGCTGGCAAAATTAGACAACTGAAATATAATTTGAATTACACGCACGTAGATACTCAGGAGTTGTTAAAAATGAGGATTACTAACGATTCTAGTGTGTTGCTGAGTCCTCTGTGTATCACTTTCAGTTGCTCACTTATCACGCCAAAACAAATGGAATCCTTTTTCTTTTCTGATTTGCTTTGATGCTATATACTGATTGGTTATTATCTGAAATCAGCCCACCGTTTAAACTTCAACAGTTAAAAAAATTCTCATACATACATATTACTTTGGTATTTTAGAGCTCCAGTGGCTCAGCAAAGTGAAGCATCATTTGCCGCGGGCAGTGGTTGGGAGGGTGACCACGGTGTACTCTCCTTCACTGAGTTGCTGGAACTCCGTGGGTTGGGGACGTGTCCACATTAATATGTGACGTCCAAAGTCCTTCCGCTGGTGTGGCATGGATGTGGAGAGGAGGGTGCCAGCTCAGGTGGGGCCTCGTCACCTGACCGTGGTTCAAAATTACGAGGTACTTTAGTAAGAGCAAAGTCTAATCCAAACGAAAGACGCTCTCTATTGACTTAATTCGCACTGCCAAAGGCATATCGAGCTTGGCTTGTCCAAGTGTCATAAGCAACAACTTTGGTATTATTCTCATCTTTCATAAAAAGAAATGAATCCTTCTTTTCATTTAAGCACATTTAATAGAAAGTAATAACATATGAAATATGTTATTACTTTCTTTTGAATAACCGGTTTTTTTTTTTTCATTTTTATTTGGATAACTAATAAGGGATGAATCACAAGATTTATAAATACAGTAAAAAGAACTGAAAACTAATGGGTAGAAGGAAGACTTTTTTTGAGAATGTACGAGTCAGTATATGTACAAAAAATTATTTAAATATTTTGTACATATACTGACTCGTATTATACTATACTGACTCATATTATGTACATAATTATATGTACATTTAATATGTACATAACTTAAAGATGTGAATTCATTGGATGATCGAACATAATCAGTTATAATACTACGTTCGCTGTCTATATTTTTTTGTTAACTAATCATCGATTAATTCGTTTTGGAGACCCTAAAAATGAAATTAAAAAAACGATTGTTGAAACCTCGTCATTGTATAATTTCTGATCAAGTTTATAAAAAATAGTACGTACATACGATCTTGCCAGTAAAATAATTTTTTGGTTATAGGGCGCTGAACATTTCCAATGTCTATTGCTTTTCGGTCTTTTTTCAGGATTTTCCGGTAGCAATTAATAGCATTTTCATTGTAAAGTGTTTATTTTTTTATTTTATTACATTACATATATTCAGACTTGTATGCTTGATTCTTGAGATCCGCTTGTAAGTCTTCGTCGATTATAGGACAAATAGCGCAATGACAGATGTACAACCACAGAAGAATAACGAAGAAAACACCCAGGGCCACGGTGGGAATCGAACCCACACTCCTACGCTCTCAAGCGATTAGCGGTGATGCTTTAGACCACTCAGCCACGGAGCGCCCTAAAGTGTTTATTAACATTAGATGTTGTTAGAACATAAGTTGTTGTTGCCATCTGGAAATCGTAATTCCAGACTACATACGAGACAGTGAACTAACAAGAAGCAAAGCGTTCAAAATGAAATCAAAACAGAAACTGGTTTCTGGTTTGGCTATAAATATTCTATAAAGAAACAATTTTTTTTCCAATACAGAACATTGAAATTCAATAGGTAAGCAACATACAAACATACTGCACTTTGTGTTCCGAGAAATGTTCATTATTCTAGTATGTGTTCGCATTCCGGATTGTTCGTTAACCAGTCACCCACTGCGTGTATGATTTTTTAATTAGCTACTTTTTCCTCTATTTAAATAGTTGTGATACCAAAGAAGGAATTATATTTTAGTAAGTGTTAATCATACATAAAAATAATTTTTAATTAAACTTCTATTGTTTATTTAAAAATTATTTTTATGTTTATTTAAAAATTATTTAATGTATGAGCTTATGACACTTGGACAAGCCAAGCTCGCTATGCCTTTGGCAGTGCGAATTAAGTCAATTGAGAGTGTCTTTCGTTTGGATCAGAGCACCACGAAGGTGAAAGTACGACTTTGCTCTTTTTTAAGGTGCCTCGTCATTTTGAACCACGGTCAGGTGACGAGGCCACGCCTGAGCTGGCACTCTTTTCTCCACATCCACGCCACAGCAGCGGAAGGACTAATGGACGTCACATATTAACGTGAACACGTCCCCAACCCACAGAGTTCAAGCAACCCAGTGAAGGAGAGTACACCGTGGTCACCCTCCCAACCACTTCCTGCGCAAATGATGCTTCACGTTGCTGAGCTTACAGGAAGCGGAAATAAACTTCTTAACCTTTTCACGACGGGGCGCCTTCGTTTAAGACGCGCGTTCAGGACGAAGCTGTAGTGAAAGGAATGATCTTACAGGACGGGGGTGTCTCTCCGCTAGGCCTAACTTTAGAAAAAAATTCGTAAAAAATCACGGTGAAGTCCTATCACCGTGATTTTTGGTAGAATTGTAGATTATCACATAATCTATCTTATAACATTAAAACTAGACTTTAATGTTTTTCCTTCAATTATATGAAAATATATATAAAAATGTTGCTTACTTTGAGAAATAATTTTTAACAGTGCAATTCTAGTTTTTCCAAAATTTTAATTGACAAAACACTTAAACATATTTGCAAATTAATAAAAACTATACAAGGGATTTTTACAAGAAAAAATAATAAAATTTAAAATGAAGACTAAGTATGCAAAATCTCAGAGCACGGAGAAATGCATAGTCCGACATTGCACGATTTGCAAGTATAAAATCTTTGTTGTGTTTTCTTTTCTTTCATCACGGTTTGTGAGCAAACAATGGACTTTCTGCGACTTTTTTCTCCTTTTTTTTTGTTCAAATTAAGGTTAGGAAAATGCCTACCCGATAATCCTCGTCATAATAATCTGGAGTCGAGAATTTTCAAAATAACAAGAAAAGTGAGCAAATATAACCGAAAGCAGTAAAAACTGTTATGAAACTGACGCTAATACCTTAAAAGACTTCCAATAATAGCGAAAACAAAATAAAGAAAGTGTTCGGAGAGCTATCAGAAGCGAGAATCCTTAAATCACTTGGATAGTTGAAGAGCCGAGCTGTGTTTGCTTACATTGAGATTTCCTCTCTCCCCACCCACAGCTGATAATCAAAATACCAAAAAAAAGCAGGAATACGAAAAAAATGAAAGTCAGAACATTTTCTACTCCTATGACAAACCACTATTGCGCGGTGAGCCCAGACGTCGGTCGCTCTCGTGATCTGGATGTTGTGAAATTTATATTTGACGCCGCCGAAGATTCCTCGAACTGAGATACTTCACCCTCAAATCTCTTTTGTACCCACAGGTGTGTTGTGGAGAAAGGAAACCAGCTCAGACATCGACCTCGTCACTCCATCGTAGTTTTAAGAGGTGAATGTTTATATTTAGTGACTTAGTAGAAAGAGACAATCACAAGCATTGCATCAGGATTTCTTACCCATTAAACTTAGATGAGCGTTAAAAAGAAACCTGGGCGCTCCGTGGCTGAGTGGTCAGAGTATCACTCCGCGAATCGCTTGAGAGCGTAGGAGTGTGGGTTCGATTCCCACCGTGGCCCTGGGTGTTTTCCTCGTTATTCTTCTGTGGTTGTACATCTGTCATTGTGTATTTGTCCTATTATCGACGAAGACTTAGAAGCGGATCTCAAGAATCAAGCATACAAGTATGAATATCTGTAACGTAATAAAATAAATAAATAAAAAAAAATTCTAATAATTTACAAACAAAAATGTTTTAAGATTTGTCGCTCATTAATATTTCCCAATGAATGGTTATATGATTGAAGCTTAAAACTCAGTGGACTCGGAACAACTGCAAACATCAAAACCTGAGGCAAACATTTAAGAACACGACCAGCGAAAGAAGGAACATTTTTTTCATCAAATGGACACAATCTTTAATTTTTGAATCAGGCAATTCCCTTAATATTATATTATCAAAAAATTGTTTCCGCAATTTTATTTTAAACATTCAGTTTAAAGAAAATTGTGCGACTTAACCTTCAGTGTCAACAGAAATGCAATCACGTATGTAAAAAAGGGATTAATCATATTTTAGAATTGAAAAATTTAGAATTTGCAAAATTACAAACTACTTCGTAAACGTAAAAATAAAATTTATTAGTAATAAATGTCTTCTATAAGGGTAAAATCTTCTTCCATTTAGTGAATCTTGGAAATAGGATGTGCCAGCTCTTGAGTCATCTTCGTCACAGATTGTGATTCAAAATCATGAATTACCAGTGTTTAGAAACCTCAAACAGAAAAGACACACAAAAACTTACGTTAACCTGAATAAGTTCAATTGCTGTTTTTTATATATAAAGTAAATGATAAACGAGACTTTTATGACTAACATAGCGCAAGTTTGATATTCGCGACTGTGTCAATGAGTCTTAGTCCTTTGATGTTAGTATACTCTTGTATCAGAAAAGTAGAACGTTTGGTACTCATTCAGCATAGAGCTTCTGTATTGGATTGCCAGAAGCGCATTGAACTTCCTAAGCCCCTATTACATCAGAGTTGCCGATATATCAGTTTGAGCAACTCCCGTAGACTTAACATTACGTGACGTCACAGTTCAAATTTCAGTTCTTCGTTCAAATCGTCCAATGAATGCTTGAGATTACTTTCAGGTTTGCTGTAAGAAAATAACTGTATAGCTTAATTTAATAATAGATTGCTTTTCTGGATAGAATTTTTAAAGGTTTCTATATTTAAACTATAGTAGATTCCAGATTTCATGATAAATTCTTATTTGGGAATTTTGTTTATAGCCAAGTTTTTAAAATGCTAATTCATATGAACATCTAAACTGGATTTGATTCAAAGTCATTTTCTTAAAAATATTTTGGTGAAATATAGCAATGTATTAAAAATTTTCTTTTTCTGTAACCTTCACAATTTATTAAGAAAATAAAATAAACTCTTCAATATATCACTATTTATTTACTCCTCGTCTATTATTATAATTTTTTGGAAATGTAAACATGTCGTTGGGTTAACATTTTATAACTGACTTTGCCATATATTTTACATTTTCTACTTTCTTTAGATTTATTTCATACAGGCGATGTATAAAATAATGCTAAAGGAAGTAGACAGATGTGTGATGAAATAATGCTGTGACATTATTTCATCTTCTGACAGAGGATATGATTATCTGAACGAATTTACAGATTAAATATCAACATGGTTTTAAAGTAATTCTATTTGAAAGTATCTATCAAAACTAAAAATGTCAGCAAAATCCAAAAAATACAACATCTTTTATAAAAATATTATTTTTTAAAATTTTTAGGCTTCAAGTTGTATAAAATTTAAATTAACTAATAATATGAAGTAACAAATATACGATATTTTGACAATACTAAATTTTGATATTTTCTTCATTGCATTAGATAATAAAGTTTTAGATTTTGCATGACATTTTTCTTTTATAAAAATTTAACCTATTAAGAATATCTGCATAAATATTTGGAAATACTTTCAAATTATTTCTATTATAAAATATTCGTTAAAATATAATCAAGCAGTTAAATTCTTTCACATTGATACATTATAAATCTAAATTTGTTGTTTAAAAATTGACACTTTCAAGATTATTCGATAAGTGAATTATGACAACAAAAATGAAATAAAAATTTTTTTGTATCATTTCCGCTTGGCGAAAAGACTTTATCAGTATTTATAACCATTGGTGGTATGATTGCCCGAGCTGCTACTCTATGCACAAAAAAGTTTCTGGTTTTTGGCAACTTATAACGCCAATAACGCTCTTTTGGCATGAAACTTCGTGAAAACAAATTTCAACTGCGCAGCTGTTATCTGAAATACTATTGAACGAATTGCAGAAATTTGAGCTGTGGCAACACGTAATGTTAACTCTACGGGAGTGGCTCAAACTGAAATATCGGCAACTGTAATATAATAGGGGTTTTAGAAAGTCATCTCATTTGGGAGAATTCGACTCAGGTGTCGACCTCGTCAATTCACTCGGTAAATGGATGTATAACGTGTGTAAACCAAATCCGCAAAATTTAAAAAGAAATAAATGTAAATGGTAAAACAATCTTAAGATTCACAAATTTCTCCTCAGACGTGACATGAAGTGGATAATACTACCTTATAAATATACATGGACAGTTGACAGATAATCCTTAAGGAACTGGTTTTACACAATCGATAGACAACCAAGAACATAAACCTAACCTATAATTATGTAATCGATTAAATCAATTAAACTGATAATTTCACTTTCATATATACATATAGAATTGTGCCATTTTAATTCCAACATAAAACAAAATAAAAATTTAGATCTGTTCATATTGTACTTATATTTAATTATGCGTTTTAATATTTCGTGTTACATCTAGAAAATAAAATTATAATTAATAAATAACCAGTACATTTTTGCATGTTTGAAAGTAAACTAGTTCACAAAATTCATTTGAATTGGATTAAAGAAACAGCTTCTATCGAGTCGTTCCTTTAGTAAATCTCGTCCTACTTTTTTTTAAATAACAAATTCTGAGCTATTAATTGCAAAATGCTCCGACCGCTGGCTAAGTGGTTAGCGCTCCTGACTCCCGAGTTCGAATCCCGATTCGGGCATGGATGTTACGTTTTCTCTGTGTTTCTCTATCTTTCTTCTGAGATTGATATATGACTGTGGCCCACCTTATAAACGGGTTTGTGGTGGTATGACGCGGGTAACTCTTCGCCTTCGTGACTTGGTTCACAGGTGCCCGCTGGGTAACGACAGACGAGTAGCAGTTTCTGGCCTTGTTGTGGCATAGGGTTCAACCCTCAAGTGCCCACCGTTGGAAAAAAAATTACAAAATGCAGAGTTTCAATAGGTATCATATGTACGGGATTTAATCATATTCATTATTTTGGATTGTTAAGAAAAAATATTTTTACTGAAATTAATTTTTGTTGTTACTGCGATCTATTAACTCTTTGCAGCCAATTATTTTTAAAAAAATGATTTTATCATCGAATAAGCAAGTGGTAGTAGAATGGTTCGAGTTTCAGTTCAATACTCACGTTCAGGATTGAGTTCCCACTTCAGATTTGTAACCTATGTAAACTGCAAATCCTGGCCCCAATTGTCCATTATGTGCAACATTTCAGTTTCTCACGGATTATCTAAAGATAATTGTTTTTATATGCATACATATACATATATGTATATATATAATCATAATTCCCAGATAATTATAGTTTGAAACTATTCGTCAGTGAACATTGAAATTAATTTTTTCTTTTAATTTGGCTCGTCACCCATATAGTTACTTTGTGTTCGCAAAGAGTAATTCAAACACTAAAATTTTACGATTTAAAACTGAGCATCTGTTAATATTCAATGCTCTGAATTCCTGTTTTTTTTTTTACCTCAACACACAGTATTTATATTATACACGCATCGTGTAAATATTCTGAACAAGGGAATAAAATAAGAATGTATTGTAATGTCTCATAGTCAGCACTTGAGATTTGAAGAGCCTCAAATGGGGAAGGTGAGTAGGGAGACGGTCTGAAGAAGCTGCGTTTTTTTTTCTTCTTTGTAATATTGAGACTTAATCTTTGTACGCTTCGCAGGCGTGAGAGAGATGTTAGCGAACCCGATATGACTCCTTTGTAATTTTGTTTCTTTGTTAAATAAATGAGTTTTCAAAATTTGGATCATTAGTTTGTTTCATAACAATATTAATATACTCGTGTCCGTGATAGCATTTTTCTCGATGAATTTGTACCTTAATCAGTAGAAAGTTATGGATGGAGCATTTAAAATATATGCGATCGCGTGAATAATTTGTGAACTCGCATGAAATTATAAATAAAATATCAACACATGACAATGAGTCAAGATTCATATACATCACTTTCGTAATAGTATTTCTAGATGTTTAATTTTCGATTTGGATGAACAATAAAAAGAAAATGGTAGCTAACGACGATTCAGTTAATTCAATATCTGGGGTTTTGGTTTCCTTGTCCCTAATCGTCATTTTTTGCGCACGAGAGATAGATAATCAGACAGGGTCTCTGTCTTTTTCTCGATATCCAAACCCAAGGGGGGTTTCGAACCCACGAACTGTTTAACAGAAAGAAAGAGTGCTAACCACTCGGCTCAGTAAAATATGATTAATATATAAATCATAATAGAAAAAACACTATTATCAATGCATGCATATTTCGAAAATATTTTTAAATTACGCTAATAATGTAACAGACGAATTGTTTTTAAAACCAAATTTTCAAGCTATTAAATTTTAATGTTAGATATTAAATTTTAATAATAAAATATGAAAGTGAAATTTATGAATACATTTAAAAATGAGTCATTGATAAGTAGAGGAATGAATGAGCTGCTTATTAGATAACTGTTAAGTTTTTTTGACTGACTATCTAACTCATAGGTTCCCAAAGTGGTCCAGGTGGACCCCCAGGGGTCCATAGGAGACCACACGGGATTCACAACTTGTAAGTGGGAGTCCAAGAAAAGTTTTCTGGTTTTCATAATAAAGAACCAAAAATTTGACTTGGATTTACCTATCAACGTAAACAGTTAGCAACATTCACTAGGTAGGTACTCAAAAATATTCGAGATTCTGTTCAAACACAGAATTGATAAGAACAATAGATAATAGTACAAGAGTGTACACCACATGTTGAGACTTGCAAAGTGCCGCCCGTGCGCCGTCTCATTATAAGTATAATTATCTTTTATTGTTCATTTACACATTAGAGTTCATTGTTGATTGTTTATAAAAGTTAATGTTTATAATTTTGTAGAACATCATGTATTATTTTAATAAATAAGGACACAAGAAAATGTGCTACTTTTTTCTTAACACCCCCAATTTAGGAGTATAATTTTTAGGAGATTTGTTAATGCAGTAGAAATGCAGCAGCAGAAGGTCTACCGAAAATGGTAAAACTTTGAAAGTGGTCCACAAGAAAAAAAAGTTTGGGAACCCATGATCTAACGTCTAAAGCAGTAATTCTCAACCACTGACCCACAACACGTTTGTGATCCATCAAATTTTAAAAATGTACATAGTAAAAATTCTAATGTTTTTTACGAGTAAAATTTGCCTAAATTAAAGAATGCATGTAAAAGAAAACTTATTTTTCAGTTATAAATACCATATTTTTTTAAAGTTAAAAACTGTTTTTATCTTCAATAACTGTGACCTTTCACAAAGTGAAATACTTGTCGACGTGAGGAAATTTCAAACTTTAACAATATTACAATTTTCTGCAGCTTATTTGTGTGTGAATTCGGATTTTCAATATTAATCAACATAAAAACGAAAAAAAAAATAGATGTAAAAAATGTTGCGAAAAAAGAATGAGTGCTTGTCATTTTTATGACTGAATGTAAATGAAATTATCAATAAATATCAAGCTAAAATTTATCATTCGAAATGTACTCTTATTATCTTGTATTTAATCTCTTCATAAAACATACTGTTGTTTTTATAGCACATATTATTTTTTAATTTACATTCAAAGTTAGTAAGCACAAACAATTACTTTTATTTTGTGTGGCTCGACAGGAAAAAGTTGAGAATCACTGGTCTAAAGTTTTTAAATACATCCATTCATTTGGTGTCATTTAACAAGTACAAAATAACGAGGTCAACCCCTGAGTTTTTAAAAAAGAATTCTTTTCCCTTCATGTCACTACCGAAAAAAAAAAAATACCGAACACACATACTTAATAGAAATACACATGTTTTTATGTTGTGTGAGAAAAATAAAGACACCACACCAAAGAAAAGTTTACTACAACTAAAAAAATATAAAAAGTACAATTTTCTTTTAGCATTTAAATTAATCATCCCCTGTGACCTTATATTGGGTCTTAAGATTCGTAAAAAATTGAAATAATGCCTATTTTTAGTTTCTAAATAGATTTACAGTAAACAATTTTGTCTAAAGATAATTTCATCAATTTTTAAAATTTTTTTAAACATGGTAAAAATAAAGAAAAAATTTAATTACTATAAATTTAAAACAAAATATTTAAAATTAAATATAGACCAACTTAACAATTAAATTAGATAGCATTTTGATTGTGTGGATAAAGCTCATTATATATAGTCTACTAGTCTGACGTCAACACATCCATTCTTTTCTTCAAAGCTTCAATAAATATTGCTGAAAAGTTTAAAAGAATACGTTGCAACCTGAAATGATAAACAGTTAATTAACAATAGAGAATTATTTAAAATTCAAATGTATAAAAAAACTATGACAGTTATGATTAAGAATGAATGCCATTAAATAGTACACATTTATATTTATTTAGGAATATAAAAAGAATTTTCCAATTCGTATAATTTCTGAAAGTGAAAAACGTATTAATTTGTGTGCCTTTAAAGCTCCAAAATTTCTTATCTTCAACAAAGATGAATCCTTGTAGTTGAAGAATGAGCACAGGTTCTTAATTTGTGTTAAACGGAAACAATTTCATTATATTAGAACCATATTTCAAAAATCATAATTATGACAATTTTCACTGAAATATTAATTAAGCACTTAGTTTTCGTACTGAAACTAAGTACTTAATTAAATATTAAGTGGAACACAGTATTCTATAGGATGATGAAAACGATAATGGTGCAGTCCTGGAAATTAACACCTGGCGAAAAAGGTATAACTTTGAACTGTACAAAATCTGTGGAGAAGACATCATTAAATCAATAAAGCAATCTAAAATGAGATGGTCAGGCCACCTCATGAGAATGAGTACAGAGAGAACACCAATAAAGGTCTTCAACACCACCCCTTTCTGTAGTAGACCAAGAGGAAGACCCAAAAAGAGATGGAAGGACTGCCTGGAAGAAGACTTCAACATACTTAAAGACAAGAACTGGAGGTCGATTTCAAGAAAAGGGGTGGAATGGCAGAGACTTCTGAAGAAGGCCAAGGCCCACAAAGAGCTGTCGTGCCAATGCTGCTGATGATGAAAACGATAAATCCTGTCATGAGTGTCGACGAACAGTTTTATTTTTTTCCAGATCAAGTTAATAGATGCTGTCAAGTATTAGAGACTGTTTTAACACGTTTGGTTTCTTCTCCGGACCCAAAATAATTCAAAATATTTTATTTTCATTTATTTTGATTTCCCACTATTTAAGAATTCATATTTGTTTCCAAAATATTACACTAAACTTATCGTACTTTATATATAATATATATCGTACTTTGAAATCAATGATCGTAAAATGAATATCTTCCTATCATTAATGTTGAAAATGTGTTATTACGTATTACTAAAGTTATTAATATTGGGCATGCGACAAACAAAACAGTTTGGATATATATCGGGTAGACACCATTCATTAGTCAATGATCTATACGTATAATATTTTGTATACGCGCCAGAGCAAAATACATGTCTATCTTCAGAGAATGCTTCTGTGACCAGTTTGAATAGCTCAAGTCAACCGTTATTTTCTACTGCTATCAATTTCTTACTCGTGTAACTTGGTTCAGTTTTACAAGGATTTAATTTTCAGAAAGATAAATCCAAAATTTTCGTTGGTCAAAATCTTTTCAAAATCTCTAGGATAAATTCAGAAACAAACAAACAAAAACATTTTTTTTCTGCTAAACTTATTATGTTAGACATTAAATAGGAAGAGAGGAGTGATTTCTGGTATTGTGTAGTAAGTCAAGCGTATGAAATCTCAGAAGCAATTATTTAAGGTGTTTAAAAAAATAAACTGAATGATTACCTGATATTCAGTTTTCAATTTTTTTTTACCATCTACGTTTCCATGTCTCAACATAGAAGCAAAATTCATGCATTTCATTCAAAACATTGCATTCTTATTGAACATTATCTAATATTTTCTTTTTTTATAGCAAGAAATTAAATTTAAAGAGAATTAACTAGCCCGAACACGATTTTATATTAATAATTACTTTTTAGAAGTGTTTTTTTTTCAGTTTGCTGATCACAGAACTATTGCTCCCCTTATAATAAGACTCAAACTATAAAATAAATTCCAATTCTATTTCAAATATTTAAGAGCTAGAATTTTCATTCTATTTCGCAAAATGAAATTGCTTAGGAGATGATCACTGACGTATTGGTTTGCCTTGTATGCTGCTCAATCATTTTTTGAATGAGGAGCTAGTTAGACCACCGGCATCTACAGTGTAAAGTGGATTCCGAGAACCATAAAACATTCAAATTCGAAATTGGAGTCAAACGAACTGTTGAAACGAAGGCATTAACTAGTTGGCTGTCAGCTCGTAACTGATTTGAATGAATTTCTTATCAGCCGCAATCAGGATGTCCTAAACAATGCAAAGATTACAAAAAAGGCTTAAGGCAAACCAAAGAAGTGTGACTTAAGCGGTTTGGTTTTCAACGGCCATCTTTTGCACACGAGAGGTAAAGTAAACACCAGCAGAGGTCCCTGTACCTAACCCTGAAAGGGTTTTACCAGATTTGATGGACCAGCTGGAGAGAAAAGAAAACGGTACATACAAGACAATACAATATATGCTTGCAATCATATTATAAATTATTACTTAAGGAAGAAGGGTTTGTAAAGTATACTATTTAACACAAATTGGGTTGCAATTGAGAGTTAACACGTGGACACGAAAGAAGCATTCAAAATAGGTATCAAACAAAATACATGGCAAAATGCGGTAAGACAGGCATATGAAATACATATCAAAATGCATGCATATAAGAAATAAAGAAAATAAATGGAAAAACATAAGGAAATTAAAAATGATAAAACAGAATTGCATACATATATCTGCACTTACTTCAAATGAATGAGGTAATAATGATTAATGAATAATTAATGCATTTAGTATGGATTTGATAGTTGGGTGTATCGGCTCAAAGTAAGTTATATATACAAAAAGTTTAGATAGGTTATACATAATGCATTAAAATAGGTCAAAACAACATGATGACAATAATTGTGATTAAGTAATTAAGTGAGAGCGTTGGAATGATGGTGAAAAAATAGCAAACAATAATAATGAACTATATACAAGGAGATGAAAAACAGGCGAAATGTTACAGGTAGAGAGGGAAATGTCTAAATATGTAACATGAGAGATGGAGTATGCGGATTTTACGGCTCATCTTCTTCCAGGTGAAGTCTATTACCGTCACGGGCATCATTATCCTCCTATTCCTCTGAAATTATTAAGTCCTTATATTCAAGGAGAAAGTTTATAAGGTTAATAATTTTTAGCTTTGCAGCCTTGTTGATGGTGATGTTTTTAAGCCAGACACTTTTCAGATTGTCACTGGGCGTAGTAAAGTGCCAGGAACTCGTGATGGGGCATGTTGTATCGTAATGAATTGGAATACCTTCTCCACATGCACAGCTCGCAGTGGGTTGTACTCCTATTCTATGCAGATAACATGGAAATGGGCCATGTCCCGTTACAAAAATCGTAATTTGTCTTGGCCAACATTGTTGGTTCAAATTCACTTTTGGCAGGATGGAGTATACTGGTCGTACGGTGGTACTCTGATCCCACAGAGTTTGCCAATTCTGAATTAATGCAATTTTCCTGATCATTTTGAAGTGAGACCGAGGAAGAGGTAGATAGATTTCCGATTCATCTGAAGAAGCAGCAGTTTTTGCTAGGCGGTCCATTATGACCACTGACGATCAAGATTTGAATCAAATCCAAACTATTGAATAAAAGACCAGGTGCTAACGACTGCGCTTCTAGTTCAAGCTATGAAGTTACAAATCTTTAATTAAGATGTTAAGGTTGCAAGAGATTAGAACCTGTAATATTTATCATTGAAATTGCAACGCCAGGAAAAATAACACTTATATTCATGGAAAACTTACATTAATGACAAAAACCATGTCATAAGATTTACAAAAATTATAAGAATAAAGCCTCCATAACAGCTAGTTCAGTAGCTATAACAGCATTCATCTATTTGTATACGGATTTGAAGAAATTTGGCATTATGTTCGAGTACAACAGTCCATACTGCTTTAAAAAGAAGGCATAGTTCCTCATTAGTAGCGATTAATTTATTATGATCTTTTAATTACTTGGCGTCCCTTAATCAGACTTTCATTTGATGTTTTATTGAGAGAACGATGAAACTAATATAGCAAAACATTTTAATTACCAAGAAAAATTGGAAAAAGTAATTGTGCTCGTGCATATAAAAATATAATGCAAGCAATGCTAATAATTATAGAGACTTATAAATCCAATGAAGTCCATGGTGTTACATAAACATCATGTTCACCACTACTTGAATTAAGGATGGAGTAGCAAAATACATAGAGTTAATTTGATATACCTCACAAATTATTTTGACTAAGCAACTATAGAATACGTATTTTTTTACACTATATAAATATTTTTTGAATATTATAAGTGATCAAAGAATGCCTAAATTAATCATTCAAATGAAAAACATAAACCCCATCTTATTTGCCGTTTTTAAATATCGATTGGTTATTTCCTTTTTTGGATTTATTTTATCAACTTAATACTGAATGGGATGATGTGTTGATATATTGAGAAAAATAATTCTCAAGTTATTAAAGTTATCGCTTTACATAACTAATATACCAATAACCTTTTGTTATTTGTATAAGAAAATTAAAGGTTTATACCTATATACTTCTAGGATAAATAAAACTTGCTTTGAAAACTTTCTTAAAATCATTTTTTATTTACTTTTTTAAAAAAAGTTCTCGATATCTTGTGTGTGTGTGCACAATTCTCTATAATCACTCATATTTTATTTAGAATTAGAAATTTTCAAAGAATGCGAAACTTATTGCAACATTGTAATCTCAATCAACATTACGTTTTTTAATTTACAAATGTTTTAAAGTATTTTTTTAGCCTTTTTTTAACTTCATCTAAACACCACAGAATTATACACAGCACTATTACAGCATAGAATGTTTCATATAATGTTTGCAAAAAAATGATAGAATTTAATGTCTAAATTACAAAATTGTTTACTTAGGGCACGTATTGTTAAAGATGGTAAATCATTTACGCTTACTTTAACGCGAATTATATCTTGTAACCCAAATCATTCATTTTGTAAGATAAAACAATGCATCTCTGTTAAAAGGAAGCAAGATTTGATTAATTGGGTTATATTGAAAGTTCCGAACTACTTGTAAACTTAATAGTAGAATAAAAATAATCATTTTTATCTATTAAAGGGAAAATAAAAACAGCACTGCACGTGCATTAAACAATTTTACATTAAAATTAAATTTAAATCAATAAAGCTAAAAGAATATTTCTTTTAAAAACAATTTTTAAGAACACATTATAAATATTAAACATGGGAAACAGATTTATCTCGATGGCACTGCGTCTCTTACACGAATTTCAGCTAATTGGTAGAATTTTTAATTTGAGTTTTAAGGGTATGCCTATAGGTTCCATTACTGACGTATTTTCGTCCTTTAAAAATAATCAAAAAAGTACAAAAGCAACAATTATAAATTGTATAAGTTACATATATATATAATGGAACTTGTTGGCAACTGATAGAAATCACAAACAACTATTGTACTAAAGACCAACTTTATCACACACACAGTATGGGGGCAATTTTAAACATTTATTACTTTTTCCACTTTCCGAATATTTTTTATATAAGTTATTGAAGAAAAAAGGATGTGTTGACACTCAAGAAAAAGAAACATTAATTAATTGCTATTTTAAAATTTTTAAGTTTAAAATATATAATAATGATGTTTTATTATGATTCCTTACTATAAACATCGTCCTTCATTTCTTCATTATTCTTTCTCGATAAGAAACAGTATTGTATGATTGTAATTTTCAACTGTATTTTCTTACATCAAAAATGAGAACTTCATATATTAACAAAGACAATTGTATTCTAACAAAGACAGTTGTATTCTAAGAATTTTACATTCAATGTCTTACGTAATTCCTTGTAAGCAAAAAAGTCCCATGTTTAAAATAACTTAATAAATACAATGAGTTCGTAATCTTTAAGATGCTTACATGATAAAATGTTAAATTGGGGGTAGTTTATGCCAATTAAATAAGCAAGTTTTCCGTTCTTAATTATTTTGTTTAACCAAGTGCATGCTATATGTAAATGAATCTGATTAATAACATGACGTAAAAATATAGTATCGTAATTTCATATGCTATAACTTAGGATAATGTAAAAAAAAATAGTCAAACAGAACCAAAATATAAATCATGTCGAAATAATTTAATTCAATATAAATTTGCGCAAAAATTAATAATTGCAATGTGGGGATGAACAGTTAAGGATAATTACAATACAAACTCTGCCGCTCCATAAAGTTGCAACTTTTAGAGGTATTTTCCAGACATGTATTTGGTTTGTTTGTCGCTCAACGGTCGTTTTTTGCACACGAGGGCTAATTGGACCGGGACTTACGGCTTAAAGTGGATTCCGAACCACTACAAACATCCATACCCAAGGTGGGATTCGAACCCACGAACTGTTGAACCGAAGGCAAGAGCGCTAACCATTAGGCTGCCAGCTCGGCGACATGTATTCGGAGGCGACAATTTTCCTTCGCAAAAAAGTATTTTAGATTAGACAGACGTATTTAACTAGGTTTTCCATTTTTATCCGAAAATTAGCCGAAAATTAGCCATACTGTTACCATCTGAGGTGTGACGTGAGTGATATTAAGCTGCAGCTCATTGGAGGATCAAATGAAAACCTGTTGTTTTAAAACGAAATCCATTCTGCATTGATATATATGATGATCATATCGGTTCAGCAATTTGTCGATTCAAATTCTACCTCAAGCTTTGATGTTTGTAATGGTTCAGAATCCACTTCAAGCTGCAGGACCTCGTCTAATTAGCCTTTGTGTACAAAACATTATCATTAAGCATTGAGCGACAACCAGTCTAATCCACTCACATCACAAAAAGCAGTAGTTAGGAGTCAGTAACACGTAAGCTGCAGCGCATCTGCCTGAGAGCTGTTCATTAAAGTAACTGATATTACAGTTCTTTGTGCTCCTATGGTCTCCACTGCAGCTTGAATGTCTGCTACTATTCCACATCCATACGGAGTACACATCGGATTTTTGTTTCTAGCGACACGAGGCCGCTCGGAACATTGTATTGTAGCAATACATTCTTCTGACTACTGTTGACCATAGTCAGGCAGTCTGAATACATTCCTGCTCAGTGTTTCTGCAATATCTCGACAGGAACTTCTCATTGGCCAGCTACGTGATCTCATTTGAAATCCGTGAGCTGAGATGTTAATGGTTCCGTCATCTTTAAGACATTGATGACTAACAGCGACTTCCTCTACGTTGAAACGATAACTAACTCCTTCGTATATTCAGTTGAGCGGCACACACACACACACACACACACACACACACACACACACACACACACACACGAAATTTTCTGTGGCTTAAATACACTGAATATAGTTTGAGGGTGCAATTTCCTATGAGAGCAGGACATGCACACACATTTCAATTTATCCACACAAAGATTGCAAATTATTAGATCTATCTGATAATTACACCTGTTACGCTGCCATTTATGAACAGCACACCACGATGTTTTCCGACAGAACATTCCACTTATACAGACACGCAGACACATTCAACGCGTTTTATACCACTGTTAAAATACAACATGCTTTAGAGTTGCATGTTACAGCCAACATACTGTATTTTTTTAATAGATCACCAATCAATAATATATGGGACGCTACTGGACGACAGCTCTAGCATCATTCATAATAAGCATAAGCTGTCCTTGTATTGACCGATAAACTAGTAATATCAGTGGAACTGCATTAATCAAACAAATATCAATCAGCAGTACGTTCTTCTTCTAGTATTTCATATTCTGGCGAATACACCACTGATTGATGTACCTGCATTTCACAAGTCCACTAAAGCTTCTCGCACCTATGTGAGATCTTGAGACTGTAAGCAAATACATATATCATCCAGACAAAACGTATTGCCACAATTTCATTTCATGACCTTCATTTGTTATTGGTGTTGGAAGCCAGTGTACTTTTACTTAGACGCAAATTTTTATTAATAAATTAAATCATTATTTTAAAATTCACAAGTAACTTATTTATAAAAGACGATTTCCTAAGAAGTTCACGTGTTTCATCAGTATTCGTTTAACTAATATTATAATTTTCAATGGCGAGGCCTCCGTTAATTTAGCTCTTCTCACTTTCACGGAGATTCACTCCAGAGAAAAAATTAAGAACAGGACGACTTGGATTGTCCCTCCGGTACATTACTGGTATCAAAGTTCTCGTCCCGGAGGCTCCCTGACCAACGACTTAAGTCGTCAGGAACAAACTATTCTCGCCCGATTTCGAAGTGGACATCTTAAAACCCTAAAATTTTCTGAGGGTTCCCGAACCTTTGAAACCTGTACCAACTGCTCTACCGAGCAGGCTTCACCTGAACGTATCCTTGAGTGCCTAGGGCTCTCCAGGCAGGACTTAGTTGACGACCCTCTTCTGGTTTTGGATTATTCTAGAGTGTACAACGTCATGAACCTGGTCTAGCGCTGCTGGCCTTTGGGGGCATGCAACAACAGCATCATCATTCTCAATTTTCAGCTTGAATAAAAATGAACTTGCTGTAATTAAAGAAGAATGGTTAATTTATTGATAATTTAATATTTGTTTTCATTATGTGGGAAAAAAGACAATCTGTTCTTCATTTCCAAACTAGAATCTGCTAGTGCATGAAATGTAATACCCAAATCAATTTTTCAATTAAAAATAGTTAATTATAATGCTTTAAATTTTTAAGAACTAATTTAGGAATTAAATCTCTTTCTCTCTTTCTTAGAGTATATATATAGGATCCAGAATTGTTAATAGATGTCGCTAGTTTACGGCGAGCATCGCGAATGGCTCCAGACAACAGAGAGTAAGTATTAGGCAGTCCGTAAATTCGTAGATGATCGCATGTAACTTGTCTCGCGAGGCAAGCTGAGCATCTCGCGAGAATCGTATCAGACCAAATGACGTCATTGATGTCTTACCTACGTCAGAAAAGGGGTGGAGCGCGAGACAATTCTTAATTTCAAGCAGGTTCGAAATATCTGGCAACATTCCGCGAGACAGCGCTCTCATTGGTTTAAAATTCCATGACGTCAGATACAAAGTTTAAGTTATGTCACACTAAGACATCGACGAGATCGCATTTGTCTACTATAAGACGGCGTCTTAATCGGATTGTCTCCCGAATTTGTAGCCTGCCTTACAGGGAGTAAGAGAGACTTACTTATGTATTGCGGACGCGAGTAGGTGCTCCGCCAATAATTGTTTGATATGATATTGTTACTAGTGCGAGTAAGCACTATAGCAAAATAGCTTTGTCCTTTTTAAATGTTATTATTTGTTATATATTTGTAGATTTAAAGTGTGTCCTTTATTAAAACTGTTTTGTTTGCTAACCATTGACACACTCTACAGTTTTATGGGGGCTCGGCCTCGATTGAAATTAGACTGTGATTGAATTAACGGTACCAGTGGATGGAAATAAGCTGTGAAGATTATACTAATTGAATTAAAATCCGAATACGAAGTCTACAACTTCAGGTCACTAGCTGAGGTAAAGTACTTTTATCCGTTCTTATTGTGATATGTTGTTCTTTTCTTCAAAAAATGACTAATTTACTTAATAATATAAAGAAACAAGAGCTAAGAGCTATTGCTGAAGAATTGGGTTTGAATGTTCCAGCGGAAGCTAAAGTTAGAGATTAAAACTATTATTGAAAATTCCGATATTTTAAAAATTGATCCCGAATTTGTAAATGTTAAGTTAAATTGATCACAGAAAATCAAAAAAACAAATTATCAGCTGAATAGTCTCAAATCGAGTTAGCAAGAATTAAATTAGCTTAAATCGCAAAAGAAATTGAGCTAAAAAACTTAAAGCAGCGATCAGTTAGTGAAAATGTATATCCACCAGAGAACAATTGAGTCGGCTTCAAAAAGTCTAGAAAATTTGATAAAAAGTGTTAAAACTCTCACCATATCTGTGCCCGAAAGACCAGAAGCTCTGCATTTGTTTTTTCAATCCCTTGAAAAAGCTTATAGAACGAAGAATGTTCCGTCTAAATTAAAATCGGAAATATTGATTTATTTACTAGGTGATAAATGTAACAATGTTTTGGCTTATGCTTACCGAAGCGGAAATTTCTAATTATGATGAATTAAAAGTATAAATTTTAAAACAATTTCAGCCAACAACACGTGAGTGCTTACGTAATTTTAAAAATGCGCAAAAATTTTCAACAGAGTCCCATGTACAGTTCGTTTCACGGCTAAGCGCAACTTTCGATTATTATTGTAGACTAAGAGAGGTAATGATTTTGAAAAATTATGTTTAAAATCTTATGGTTTTCGATAAATTATATGAAACTCTTGTTTTTTTAAAACTAGGGAACGTTTTATCATACGTAAGGTCAAAATTGGTTCACTCCAAATGAATTGGGAAGGGAATGCGATTTATTTTTTAAAAATGAAAATTTAAAAGATAGTCAGAAAAACACTGTATCTGGAGTGAAATCTAACTTAGATAACAGCGTAGAAAATCAGTTATAATTTGTAAAATTATTAATTGATGACAAAAAAAATTATAAGTTACTTAAAAGATTCAGGAAGTGAGCTTATAATTGTTAAGATTTCTCTTTTTTCCACTATAATAACAATTGAAGTTCAAGTTTGTTTCGGCCATTAAGTTCTCGCCGAAGTCTGTTTTGTTTTTCTATAGGCGAAAATCCCCAAGTAGAATTAGTTAGAAGCGGCAATGTGTGACTCACTAATTGTTGACTGCATCTTCCCCCTTGGTACTTGAAAATACTAGAAAGTCGGTATTAAGGCTCTTCCAGACCTACGTGAGAACTCCCGTTGTCTTGTCGCCCCATCTGGTGTTAGTTCTCAAAGCTTGTCGAGGGGAGTATCCAAAACAATATTATTGGTTGAAATTGCTTGTCAATCAATCCTTCGAAGTTAGCGAGTCTGCCAGATTTGGCGCGTTATATCGTGAAAAATTAAAGCACTAACGCCATAAAAACAGCCAAAAAGCGAGTTTTAAATTTGCTCCTAACAGATGTTAAACCTCAAATTACCCTCAGGGTTCTTAGAATAGGGGTGAGGGAAAATGGGCCAGTACAAATGCTGAACGAACTGACACCGGAAATACGTGTTACTGTCTTATAGAAAATTAGCTGCCAGTGATTCTAAAGAAAATATTATTTAATTAATATATTTAAGAATATTAATATATTTTAGAGTTCGGCTTTTATTATTCGCACTAAAAAATATGAAGACAAATTGCGGATGTTGAGTGATTTTACAGTTACTAATTAAATGGTCAAAAATGATTATCAGAATTCAAATCAAACCTAAAATACTATATGAATGATTAAAAATATTTTTTTAAGTGCCTTGGTTGAATTTGATTTTATGAGACTTGATCCATTGAATGCAACAAATAATTAAAAACTATTATTTTCAAAACTAACTCAATATAAAAATATTTAATTTTTTTCAAGTTTTTTTTAAAACTAACACACACACATATACATATTCTAATTATATAAAACTAGATGAAATGATAAATTATATAAATAATTTCAGTTACAATATATATTTTTATGAAAATAACGTTACGATTATCTATCTATCTATCTATCTATATATATATATATATATATATATATATATATACATAATCGTATCGTAATTTTCATAAAAATATTGTAACTGTAATTATTTATATAATAATCATTACATCTATTTTTATATAATTAGAATTACTTAGAGCTTGAAAGAGAGATTCATCTCTTATCTTTCATCTCACAAGTCCCTAACTTTATTCCTCTATATAAATAAAATTAACTAAGTTATAATTAGAAGTACACGTTTTTTAAAAAGTTAATATTCTGGTGTAAAATGTGTTGTGAAATATATTTTAATTCTGAAGATTTTAAAACTCTTCAATTATTTTATTAGATATTTTCCCCTGGCTTGATAAAAACAAAATTAGATTAGCACTAAATATGCCATATAAAAAACACAGGTAAATTAGATTAAAATAAGTTTAGTAAAAAATTGTGAGAAATATAAATTAGGTTTATATTTGTCAACAAATAATCAAATGCAAATGCAACTTATAGCATACGAGAAAAATATAATTTCATAGTAATACGAGTAAAATATAATACAATTTCATAAATTAGGTTTATTTGTCAACAAATAATCAAATGCAAATACAACTTATAGCATACGAGAAAAATTATAATTTCATAGTAATACGAGTAAAATATAATACAATTTCATGAGCACATGGGAAATTTAGTTAGTACCTTGAAATATATATGATGTAAAATAGTAATTAAAATAAATCTGTTAATAAAATAAAGAAATGCTTGAGCAATTCACATTTCATGAAGAAAAAACAGAAACTAAATATATATATATAAACACACAAAAACTATATACAAACACAAACATACAAATTCGTATAGTTAAACTTTTATTTTTTGGATTTTAATTTTTCATCTTTTTTTTTTTTTTCTGTCTTTTTTTGTTTGCTCCTCAATTATATAAGTGGGATTTCGTATGTCCATTGATCTAGGATAACGTGGATCGATTAGTTCTGGCAAAAGACAGTCAAAATAAAAATTATTTAATTTAGTTTTCATTTGTGTCTCCCAAAATACATCATCTCTAAAAATATGTTCAGTTTTAATTCCTTTTGGGGACCAAATGGCAAACCAACAAAAGTTTCTTTCACTAATGTGTAATTGTCCTTGGATTTGATAGTAAAATTTATGATTTTTATTTATGCCATTAATTTCTTTTGTTTTTCTATCTTTTTGCCAGAAATTGAATTTAGATTTCTTTATAAATTCATTGGGGTGTATATCGCGACATGTATATGGGCATTTAATTTCAACAATACCCTCTTTGCCAATTATTCCATCTGGTGTGGCAGCTAAATGAGGCCAATTTTTTATCTATGAATATCCCACATGGTTCTATTTTAAGTCCTATTTCTTTTTCTAGTTCGAGAATGGCAGTTTTTTCATGAATAATCCCGTGTAAAATTGCTTCATTTTTTACGTTAGAGTATAGTATTGTTTTCACTAAATTTTGGCATCCTGTAGAGGGTAACTTCCGACATACAGCACCAAAATTCGACGCTGTCAATCGAATTCTTCTTTCCTTTCTCCAAACAGCATTCTCACTTTGAAGTACAGTAGCTCTTTCTAAATCTTCTCTTTCTTTCAAAGTAAGAGCTAGACTAGTCAATAATTTCGATTTTTTTCCTCGTATTCATTATATGATAAATCTGGCTTTTCAGCAGCTGGTCCATAATTTTTGTCGGGACCTGGAAAAATATTTGCTAATTTCCTAGGCTTTGACTTTTTGCTTTATTTAATTTATTTATTCTTTTATTTTCAAACTGCTTGCAGTATTTACCTGGGCTATTTTCGTTAAGTGCTTTGTGCATTTCAATATATTTTTTTAGTATTGTGGGAAAGAATTGAAGCATAGCATCTTGTTTGGTAGGAATTCTTTTGACAATAGTTCACTCTCTTCCCACCCGTTAACTTAGCAACAATTGAATTAAATTGTTCTACAATGTTAGTATTAGCGTTATACAATAGACTTTTTACATGAAGGGCTAAGGACTCTAAAATTGAATAGTTTGGAATGGCTGTATTAGAAAGCTGTTTGGAGACGCTATTGTACTGCGTATCCCATCTTAGTGACAACAAGGTGATTAGTCATACAGAGAAAGAAAGTCGTTCAATCACACAATTTCTAGACTAGTCACGTTGAGCATATCTAATTAATTCTCAATTTACTTCTTGATATTCTCTCTCAAGCATTTCTTCTCGAACATCAATACTATAACTTCAGTTACATATTTTATATCGCCTTCAGGATATTTATTCATTCTTTTGATATTTTATTACTTTTATTCCTTTTTTGTCAAAAATAATATCATTTGCGTTGCTCAGGACAATATTCTTCTCAAATAAATTTCGTGAGCATAAAATGATTCCCCTAAGAGCATTGATGTCATCTGTATTGTAGTGTGTTATAATGTATTGTTATCATTCGTTTGGTTATTGAAATGCTTTTATGTTTTTCCGCTGAAGTTTTACTACAAACCCAATTTTTTTCAAAGATATATATAGTTTTTCAAATTTAAAATGTTTAATTTCTTATCAGACGCAATATTTTAGTATGCTGGTATCGTATGCTTATTAATCATACCTTATAGAGTATTTTTTTTCATGAAATAAGTTGAAAATAAATATTCTTATTATTCTGTCTTATTTCAAAATCGTAGTATATAATATAATTGAACAAGGTAACACAAAACAGTTTATAATATTTCATTTTTAAAATTTACTATAATGAAAATAAACAAAGTTGATTTAAAAGTACATATCATAGCTACTTTTACAATCTTTATGAAATTGATAACTCTGAAATTCAAGCAATTGAAAACTACAGTCCCTATGAACTTTCCAATTTCCACAGACCAAGGGCGGTTCTGCGGGCTAAACCACACTCAAACGCCTCCCAAAAATTCTATTCGTTCCCAAAAAGTAAAAAACTATTCGCCTCCCAAAAAGTAGAAATGAATAATTTCTTCTTCTTACACTTAAAATAAAATAAAATACAGAAAAGGAAAGAAATTGTATTTATATATATGCATATATAATAGAATAAAAAAATATTTTGTCTTTATATAGTTATATCAATACTGTTACTATGTATATAACTGTAATTTAATTTTTTTGTTTGTTTGTAATGTGTATTCAAATTTTTCTTTTTTATGTTTATTCAATCTCATGCAAAGAACTCTCGTTGGGAGCACTTTAACCTAAGCAAAATATTTTCTTAATCTTTTGTGTTTAAATAACCTTATGTTTTGAAATCATTATGTTAATCTCAACTAAAGTTAGGTGTAGAAAAATTTCTTAGGAACAGAAGGTACATGGCCATTTAGTCTAGGAACCTAACATTAACTAGGAAATTATTAACTAGATCCACTTCATAGCTACTTTTCCAACGCTAATAAACAGAAATCTAACATGCATTATTTCCAGATGTCTTTTCTATTTCATGAGTAAGAGAAGCTAATTCTTCTTGCTCGATTTGGAAGTGTTTGCCAACCACATGTTAAAACAGCGGGAATCATATGGGGAGAAGTTTTTCTCAGAAATTCCTCCTTCTTTAGGTTACCGTAGTGAAGTAGAAAAATCAGCCAAATTTGGCGTTAAAAATTTTCCAGTTTCATAGGTGGCGTTGTGTACAGAGAAGGATTTTTAGAAATAAGAATGAGTTTGATTTGTAATAAAAATTCGTATCGAAATATTAATGCAATCAAAAATATTTTTAGCTTAAAAAAAACAAAAATGTTCATTTTGTAACTGTACGAAGAAAAAATGAAATATCTTTAAACCAAATTTTGTAAAACCTCAATGAAATTAGAATTTGGTTGAAATTTACTCGGATGGAGATATTTTGACATTTTAAAAATATTTGAAAAAATTTTAAACGCTAAAAATGGGCGTCGAGGTGACAGTAGCTCTGTTTTTTGTAATTTGCAAAAGACCGGAAGTTTCTATCATGAAAATAGCACTTGTGAAACGTTAAAATATTATCCATAGGATTAACATAGGATTCGATTTTCCCCGACGGAGGTCTAGCAGGGCCTTAAGCGAAAATTTTAAGGTCAAATGACGTCATATCACTCAGTTCACTGAATAAGGAGGATTCTTGTTTAGTTGAGAATAATTTCTTGTCTTTTATTTCTGTGCGGCGATTAGTGAGAGAGAGGATATAAATTTAGCTCATATTGTTAACAAAAAATTACGCGATAGTGTTTCGAATTTAATTAAAAACTACAAACACTCAAAAAGCCACGTAAAACTGATTTAAAAATGAATTTAATATTAAAAGATAATTTGCCGGTTTCACAGCGCTGTAGAAGAATTCCTTTTTCGGAACAAAAAGTAGTCGATAAACAAATTGACGAATGGTTACGGAATGGGATAATAAAACCCTCTTGTTCAGAATATGGTTCACCGATTTTTTTTGTAAGAAACGAGATGTAACTTGGCGTTTATGTGTGAATTTTAGGGAATTAAATAAGAAGGTGATTAAAGACTTGTTTCCTATGGCTCAAATAGAGAGGAAGTTTCAGATCATTTAGGGGAGGCGAAGGTTTTCTCAAAATTTGATTTAAAGAACGGATTTTTTTATGTTGCTGTGGAGAATAAGTGTACTAAATACTTGGCATTTATCAGTCATGCAGGTCTATATGAATTTTTAAAAACTCCATTTGGTTTGTGTACATCACCAAGTGTATTTCAAAGATTTATTTACAATGTGTTTAGAGACTTGATGAGAGATAATACTGTTGTAGTTTATGCAGATGATTTTATTGTACCGTCGCGTGATGAAGAGGAAGGTTTAAAAAAAATTAAAACGTGTCTTGGCAGTAGAGCTAAAGAATATGGGTTAGAGATTCATTTTAAAAAATGTCAATTTCTTAAAAACAAAATAGAATTTCTTGGATATATTATTAAGGATGGTAAAATTCACCCTTCGCCTGAAAAGACTATTGTAATTCAAAATTTTCCAGAGCCCAAAAATCTTAAGCAGATTCAGAGCTTCTTAGGTCTTACTGGATATTTTAGGTAATTTATTACTAACTATGCTAAAATTGCCAAACCATTAAGTGGTCTTCGAAATGAAGTAGAATTTAAGCTTGGAGTAGCTCAAGAATAGATGAAAAGAACTTTTGACAAGTCCTGTTCTGCAAATTTTCAGACAAGGAGCCCCACTAGAATTACATACGGATGCAAGTAGCCTAGGATTTGGTGCTGTTTTGCTATAGAAATCTGACGCGATGGACAATTTCACCCTATTCATTACATGAGTAGAAAAACCACCCCACAGCAAGAAAAGCTATGTAGTTACGAGCTTAAAGTTTTAGCTAGAGTGAAAACTCTTAAAACATTTAGAAATTACTTATTGGGATCTAAAATCAAAATTGTAACAGACTGTGATGCTTTGCAAAAGACTATGTTAAAAAACAACTCTCCTAAAATAGCTCGGTGGGCATTACTTTTGGAAGAGTTTGAATACGAACGCGTTCATAGATCTGAGAAAGAAGTGAGACACGTAGATGCCTTAAGTAGAAATGCCGTTTTGATGGTTACTCGTTCTCAGAGAGAACTGACTGCCTGAATTGCAGCTGCACAAAACAGTGATGAACATCTCCAGTTGCTGTAATCCTTAGTCGAGCAAGGGCTGAAGGAAGATTACTTAGTGAAAAATGGGTTATTATACAAGTATGACAGTGGTCGGGAATTACTTGTGGTACCAGAAACATTAGAACTTCATTCGAAAGGCTCATAACAGAGGACATTTAGCTGTGTCCAAGACGGAAGATCTTCTCAAGCAAGATTTTTACATTCCTAACCTTAGAAAAAGAATGGAACAAGTCATCATGAACTGTACTGTGTACATTTTGTGTGAAAGAAAACGTGGAAAAGTTGAAGGATACTCAGCCCTATACCGAAAGAAAACGCTCCCTTTAGTACTCTTCACATCGATTTCATAGCCCCATTTCCGTCAACTAATAAGAATTACAACCATATTCTCACAATTGTGGACGCATTCAAAAAATTAGTCTAGCTTTTCCCTGTAAAATCTACATCATCTGAGGACGTGTTACAAAAACTCTAAGTTCTACAATCCATTTCTGGAAATCCATCCAGATTAATAACTGATAAAGGAGCAAGCTTCACATCTTCGAGGAGTATTGCGAGAAAGAGAAAATAAAACATGTGTTTTCAACTACCGAAATTCAGAGAGGAAATGGACAAGTGGAAAGGATTCATCGAACTTTGATTCCAGTTTTATCTAAATTGTCCATAGAAGATCTTAGCAAATGGTACAAATATGTTGCTGATGTGCAACGGATCCTTAACAGTACTACAAACAGAAGTACTAAATATTCACCTTTTGAACTTCTTGTAGGAATCAAAATAAAAAACCCAGAAGACATGAAAATCGTCGAAATTCTTGAAGAAACTAACTTTTTTTATGATGAACAAAGATATACGAGAAGAGGAAAAGAAAGAAATTCTAAAAATTCAGGAAGAAAATAGAAGAACTTATAAGTGAAAAAAGGCTCATGTGTACAACATCAATGATTTAGTGGCTATAAAACGCACGCAGTATGGAAGTGATTTAAAGTCAAAACTTAAGTTCTTCCGACCATATCAAATAACTGGGAAAAAGGGTAAAGATCACTATCAGGTGGAGAAAATTGGGTTTCATGAAGGTCCTGGTTATATCTCTACAGCTGCTGATCATATGAAGCACTGGACTATTCCTGTTTAGAACTGTGTACTTCCTGCACATAATTTCTTATTGTTTTTTTAATTATGGTTTTTCTTTTTTTTTTGTTTTATTTTCAGATGATGTCAACTGAATCTGATCAATGTTTCCGAGGTCGAAAACGTGGGTCAGGATGCCGAGCTGTAGAATCCAGAATTGTTAATAGATGTCGCTAGTTGACGGCGAGCATCGCGTATGGCTCCAGACAACAGAGAGTTAAATATTACAGAGAGTAAGGCCGAGCTGGCAGCCGAATGGTTAGCGCTCTTGCCTTCGGTTCAACAGTTCGTGGGTTCGAATCCCACCCTGGGCATGGATGTTTGTAGTGGTTCGGAGTCCACTTTAAACCGTAAGTCCCGGTCTAATTAGCCCTCGTGTGCAAAAGAATGACCGTTGAGCGACAAACAAATCAAACAAACCAACCAACCTACAGAGAGTAAGAGAGACTTACTTATGTATTGCGGACGCGAGTAGGTACTCCGCCAATATTTGTTTGACATGATATTGTTACTAGTGCGAGTATGCACTGTAGCAAAATAGCTTTGTCCTTTTTAAATGTTTTTATTTGTTATATATTTGTAGAATTAAAGTGAGTCCGTTTTTTAAAACTGTTTTGTTAGTAAACCATTGACACACACACATACCTATCAGAAATTAAGAAACACTAAAAAACACCTTCACTAGTCAAATCAATTGACGCCATTTTATTTTTCTTGTTTAATAAAATTTTATCAAAGAACTCATTTGGCTTCTAACTGTATATATTCAAAACAAAAATTTTTCTTATAATAAGTATCAACACCACGATGACACAACTATTGAATAATAAATAGTATCAGAAACCAATTTGGTTACTTCTTTCTTACAGTGAATTTAATATAAAAATCTAACTCGTACGCATTCCACTTTCCTTTGCTACACCGAAACTGTTCATTTAATTCCTTTGTCACTGTTAGATGTGAATGAACCAAATACGAATATTATGAATAATAAATGTGCTGCATTCGATCTCTGCCATATCAATGCTTTAAAAAAAGAACCAAAATCAAAATTTCAAAGAAATAAATTTAACAGTCATATAATATTAAAATGTTATTTATTGATAGGAAAAATGCAAAAAAGAAAAATAACGAATCGAATGCTCTTATCAATATAACAGTAACAAGATTCCAACAAGTAATTTGATCGAACGAAGCTGAAGCTGTAATCAAGCTGAATTGGACAGAAATGCCCAAATGCATAAAAGAATAAAATACACTGCCCAACATGTGAAATGCAAGGAGTGGTCAGAAAATTATGCAAATTGCAGGGTAGACGAACCGAGTTCTGCAAATGATGTGAAATGCACAACTTGTCAGCACACGTAGGGTAACATAAGGTGAGGAACCCGCAGAAGGGCCACATTTACGTTATTATTGCTTGGAAAATTGTTAAAAGTTTGTTCGTGTCGTAAAGGACAATTGTAATTGTAGAGAATATCAGACAGAGTCAGTTCAAGCAGACAGACGAGTTTACGAGGATGGTGATCGGACTGAGAAGGGCAGGTTGGTTTTCAAGGCAAATAGCAGCTGACCGACACCTGGACGCGTCCACAGAGCACCGGCTATTGCGAACATGGTTAGAATAAGGAATTGAGAAACATTTGCGGATTGTAGATGCATCCAGAGGAATATGGACACCAGAGGAGTGCAGATGCGGACGGCGGAGTAGCACGCGTGGATCCACGTGTCTGACGAGAGGTATACACCAGCCAACTCCCCTGTACCTAACCCAAGAAGGGTTCCTCCAGTTTAAATGGGATCTGACGAGAGGTGGTGGCGGCTCCTCAAAACTCGTCAATCGAAATCCTGCATATTCAAGACAAACTGGATGCTTTAATATCGAGCAGAACCATTTACCGCCGATTAGTTGCCTTTGTTCTGATTAGTTAGTTGCCGGTTAGTTCGCTTGCGTTCTGGTCGTCCGTTCAGAAGACAGCCATTGACACCACAGCATAGACGCCAACGTCTGGAATAGCGCCGGATTAGATCGATGTGGACGACGCAGTAGCACAGAATCGTCTTATACTTCTGTTTTTTCAATGATAGGCACCGCGTACGAGTGTAGTGTCGACGTGGAGACAGATCCAATCCTGTAACAACTGTGGAATGCCCCACAGTGTGACAACGTGGCAACATGGTTTAGAGTGCCATTGCATACGATTTCAGGTCACCTCCAGTTCGTAAACACTGGCACTATGTCAGCCCAGTGTTACAAGTATGATGTACTGCAACCGGCGACACTCCCCTACCTTCAGAAGATGGCCAATGCCATTTATCAGAAGGATAACAACCGACCGCACATATCTCACATCAGCCAACATGCCCAGCAAGGTGTACAGCTACTATCCTTGTTACTGTTCTCGCCGGATCTCTGACCAATCAAACACGTTTGGAATATTATAATATTATATAAAGCAAATATTAATAATTGTGTAAAATATTTATTATAAATACATTATTATTGAAGTAAAAATTTAAGAATGCTTCCTTTTAGTTATAGAAAAATTAAGATTGATGATATGCCTATATGTAACATATTAAATCCAAGAAAAATATCAGATTTCAAAATATATAAAAAAGGTTATAAACTTACTTATGATTTTATTGCATGCATTTTTATCGCAGGTGAAGAAAAGTATTGTGGTAGCTAGGAAACTTATCCAATGAGACATGAATAGGAAAAATAAAATGAATATTAGCATTTCTAAAATTCTAAATATGTTACTATATCATCAACAAAAATACTTGACAAAAAGAAAGTTATAAATCAGTTTTATAAATATATCAATTTTAATAAGTTCAATTTTTAATTTTATATTATGTCCACACATAAATAACTCTGAAAATCAAATTGTATTAATCAAAAAACTATTTCAATAGGTGCAACCGGAATAAATTATTAAGTAATTAATTTTCAAAAAATATCGGTTAAATAAACAATCAATTGAATTAAAAAGCTGAAACCGATAACGTATTCGTACTTTCCACTTAAAAGCATTTGTGTTTAGACAAAGATATCAACATTACCTTGGATGCACACATTAAAAAATAGAATTTAAAAACAAATAAAAAAATATAGCAGATAAACTTTTTCACAACTATCTCAACTATAGGTATAAGATCTGTTCTATTCACAAAAGGACGAAAGCTAGCTTAACAGAAAATCATTGACCATAAAATGCTTACAAGTGTGAAATACTTCATCATAATTCATGAAGGCTATTAAATACTTAGAATAAACTCAAAATTAATTTGTAACATTCCAGGTGATTTAGAGATACATAAATATCTGTAAAAATTGGTTCAAATGATTGGTTAAATTGTCGAAGATGATTAAAGAATAATTTTAAAATCGAGTTAACAACGTCAGATTTGATAAAATTTCCAAATGGGTCAAAGCATTGTCTTTTATACATGGTGGATAGTCAAAAAAAATATTTCTATAGACCTGTACCTCACAAGGAGGATCTATAAGTATAGCGCCCCCTGTCTACAGCAACACCCATGACGTCATCAACAAGGAAGCTAGTCCCTCTCCAGCAACCGTAGGAATGAGACGTATATCGATATGACTCTCATGTTTACCCTATTCTATTTAACTTTATATGTTTAGATGTAATTTTGTTTTATTTGTAGTATCTGTGTTGTGCTCAAATTGTACCTTAAATTGTAATAAATTATTTTGAGAGCTATTTCAGGATCTTATTTCTTTGTTCCTATTAAACCGGATAAGTGCTACAAAAGTTAATTTTGCATTCATCTTACAAAATGAGGAATACATGTTGGACAAGCTTTGAAGAGGCGATTATTTTTGATATTTAATAATTTCTCACGTAATAAATATTTACTATGGAATAAAATCAGATAGTAATAAGACAGTCTATTTTTTTCTACCTTTTGATGGTTCAAAAACGTCCGCACCTAGAATAGTAATGTATCCTGTAAAGCTAAACACAACCTGTAAAGCTTGATAAAAAATATAATTAAGGCGTTTTAAATAAGAGGGTCGTATAGAAACACATACTTCACTTTCATAAAATGTGTCATACATCGGAAGATGCTTCAGTAGACACAAATCAAAAATGAACGATCTGCTACAAAAAATATGTTCGCCGAACTGGTAACCGAATGGTTAGCTCCTTTGCCTGAAGATAAACCGCTCGTGAGTTCGAATACCAATTTGGGCATAGTTGTTTGTAGTGGTTTAAAAGTCACTTTAATTCCTAAATCACGGTCTAATTAGCCCTCGTGTGCAAAAAATGACAGTTGAAGTATTATACAGATATATATATATATATATATATATATATATATATATATATATATATATATATATATATATATATATATATATACATAAAATTCTTATACTTCATCGTCAGAATATTCTTACATATTATATTGAAAAACGTTTCCTAAAGAGCTCTCAAGCGAATCTTTTAGCCATCGCAGGGACGACTCTGAATATAGGAAACATAGATATATTTCCTTAAAATTTAAACTTACGTAAGAATATTCTTTAATATTAAAAAGCACATTTACATCTTGAAACAAGACTGATAGACAAGAAAGCATAATAAATTCCCATGGGTTGTACAAGTCATCTCCAAGGAGGCAATGAGGTATTATACAGATATATATATATATACATAAAAATTTTTATACTTCATCGTCAGAATATTCTTACATATTATATTGAAAAACGTTTCCTAAAGAGCTCCCAAGCGAATCTTTTAGTCATCGCAGGGTCGACTCTGAATATAGGAAACATAGATATATTTCCTTAACATTTAAACTTACGTAAGAATATTCTTTAATATTAAAAAGCACATTTACATCTTGAAACAAGACTGATAGACAAAAAAGCATAATAAATTCCCATGGGTTGTACAAGTCATCTCCATGGAGGCAGAGAGGTATTATACAGATATATATATACATAAAATTTTTATACTTCATCGTCAGAATATTCTTACATATTATATTTAAAAACGTTTCCTAAAGAGCTCCCAAGCGAATCTTTTAGTCATCGCAGGGACGACTCTGAATATAGGAAATATAGATATATTTCCTTAACATTTAAACTTACGTAAGAATATTCTTTAATATTAAAAAGCACATTTACATCTTGAAACAAGACTGATAGACAAAAAAGCATAATAAATTCCCATGGATTGTACAAGTCATCTCCAAGAAGGCAGAGAGGTATTATACAGATATATATATACATAAAATTTTTATACTTCATCGTCAGAATATTCTTACATATTATATTGAAAAACGTTTCCTAAAGAGCTCCCAAGCGAATCTTTTAGTCATCGCAGGGACGACTCTGAATATAGGAAATATAGATATATTTCCTTAACATTTAAACTTACGTAAGAATATTCTTTAATATTAAAAAGCACATTTACATCTTGAAACAAGACTGATAGACAAAAAGCATAATAAATTCCCATGGGTTGTACAAGTCATCTCCAGGGAGGCAGAGAGGTATTATACAGATATATATATACATAAAATTTTTATACTTCATCGTCAGAATATTCTTACATATTATATTGAAAAACGTTTCCTAAAGAGCTCCCAAGCGAATCTTTTAGTCATCGCCGGGACGACTCTGAATATAGGAAATATAGATATATTTCCTTAACATTTAAACTTACGTAAGAATATTCTTTAATATTAAAAAGCACATTTACATCTTGAAACAAGACTGATAGACAAAAAAGCATAATAAATTCCCATGGGTTGTACAAGTCATCTCCAGGGAAGGCAGAGAGGTATTATACAGATATATATATACATAAAATTTTTATACTTCATCGTCAGAATATTCTTACATATTATATTGAAAAATGTTTCCTAAAGAGCTCCCAAGCGAATCTTTTAGTCATCGCCGGGACGACTCTGAATATAGGAAATATAGATATATTTCCTTAACATTTAAACTTACGTAAGAATATTCTTTAATATTAAAAAGCACATTTACATCTTGAAACAAGACTGATAGACAAAAAAGCATAATAAATTCCCATGGGTTGTACAAGTCATCTCCAGGGAGGCAGAGAGGTATTATACAGATATATATATACATAAAATTTTTATACTTCATCGTCAGAATATTCTTACATATTATATTGAAAAATGTTTCCTAAAGAGCTCCCAAGCGAATCTTTTAGTCATCGCAGGGACGACTCTGAATATAGGAAATATAGATATATTTCCTTAACATTTAAACTTACGTAAGAATATTCTTTAATATTAAATAGCACATTTACATCTTGAAACAAGACTGATAGACAAAAAAGCATAATAAATTCCCATGGGTTGTACAAGTCATCTCCAGGGAGGCAGAGAGGTATTATACAGATATATATATACATAAAATTTTTATACTTCATCGTCAGAATATTCTTACATATTATATTGAAAAATGTTTCCTAAAGAGCTCCCAAGCGAATCTTTTAGTCATCGCCGGGACGACTCTGAATATAGGAAATATAGATATATTTCCTTAACATTTAAACTTACGTAAGAATATTCTTTAATATTAAAAAGCACATTTACATCTTGAAACAAGACTGATAGACAAAAAAGCATAATAAATTCCCATGGGTTGTACAAGTCATCTCCAGGGAGGCAGAGAGGTATTATACAGATATATATATACATAAAATTTTTATACTTCATCGTCAGAATATTCTTACATATTATATTGAAAAACGTTTCCTAAAGAGCTCCCAAGCGAATCTTTTAGTCATCGCCGGGACGACTCTGAATATAGGAAATATAGATATATTTCCTTAACATTTAAACTTACGTAAGAATATTCTTTAATATTAAAAAGCACATTTACATCTTGAAACAAGACTGATAGACAAAAAAGCATAATAAATTCCCATGGGTTGTACAAGTCATCTCCAGGGAGGCAGAGAGGTATTATACAGATATATATATACATAAAATTTTTATACTTCATCGTCAGAATATTCTTACATATTATATTGAAAAACGTTTCCTAAAGAGCTCCCAAGCGAATCTTTTAGTCATCGCCGGGACGACTCTGAATATAGGAAATATAGATATATTTCCTTAACATTTAAACTTACGTAAGAATATTCTTTAATATTAAAAAGCACATTTACATCTTGAAACAAGACTGATAGACAAAAAAGCATAATAAATTCCCATGGGTTGTACAAGTCATCTCCAGGGAGGCAGAGAGGTATTATACAGATATATATATACATAAAATTTTTATACTTCATCGTCAGAATATTCTTACATATTATATTGAAAAACGTTTCCTAAAGAGCTCCCAAGCGAATCTTTTAGTCATCGCAGGGACGACTCTGAATATAGGAAATATAGATATATTTCCTTAACATTTAAACTTACGTAAGAATATTCTTTAATATTAAAAAGCACATTTACATCTTGAAACAAGACTGATAGACAAAAAGCATAATAAATTCCCATGGGTTGCACAAGTCATCTCCAAGGAGGCAGAGAGGTATTATACAGATATATATATACATAAAATTTTTATACTTCATCGTCAGAATATTCTTACATATTATATTGAAAAACGTTTCCTAAAGAGCTCCCAAGCGAATCTTTTAGTCATCGCAGGGACGACTCTGAATATAGGAAATATAGATATATTTCCTTAACATTTAAACTTACGTAAGAATATTCTTTAATATTAAAAAGCACATTTACATCTTGAAACAAGACTGATAGACAAAAAAGCATAATAAATTCCCATGGGTTGTACAAGTCATCTCCAAGGAGGCAGAGAGGTATTATACAGATATATTTATATATACATAAAATTTTTATACTTCATCGTCAGAATATTCTTACATATTATATTGAAAAACGTTTCCTAAAGAGCTCCCAAGCGAATCTTTTAGTCATCGCAGGGACGACTCTGAATATAGGAAATATAGATATATTTCCATAATATTTAAACTTGCGTAAGACTATTCTTCAATATTAAAAAGCACATTTACGTCTTGAAACAAGTGGGATAGATACAGAAACATAATAAATTCCCATGGGTTATAATGTCGTTTCCAAGGTTGGTTGGTTTGTCGCTCAACAATCATTTTTTGCACACGAGGGCTAATTAGACCGGGACCTACGGTTTAAAGTGGATTCCGAACCACTACAAACATCCATGCCCACGTTGGGATTCGAACCCACGAACTGTTGAACCGAAGGCAAGAGGAATAGAAAGAGGCAGTGAGCGCATCGATGAATTAACGTCTCCTCACTAGTATGACAGTTGATTTCTGATTGGTTTTATAATGAAGATCAGATAACTCGTTTGCTGCAATTCATAAAAATACCCTTTTTTTAAATTAGAGAAAACTAGATCCCGAGTTTTGGAGAAATATTTAGATTTTTGCAATAGAGAATAAAGTGGATGTGAAGACCGTAAATATTTTTTTCTCAACTTCAGTGGTTGTCATTAATAGACAGTTTTAAAAGTGCTGAAAAGAACCCTACTTCTTCGTGCTTGAAGCAAGAAGAATTTCTTAAGTTTATATGAACCAAATCACGGTGTAAGCAAATTTACAAGGAATTCAGAGCTCCCGTGGATCAGTAGCTTCACGCCGCTTCCCGTAAGCTCAGCAAAGTGAAGCATCATTTGCCGCGGGCAGAGGTTGGGAGGGTGACCACGGTGTTCTCTTCTTCACTGGGTTGCTGGAACTCCGTGGGTTGGGGACGTGTCCATGTTCAAAGTTCTTCTGCTGGTGTGGCGTGGATGTGGAGAGGAGGGTGCCAGCTCAGGTGTAGCCTCGTCATCTGACCATGGTTCATAATTACGAGGCACCTTAAAAAGAGCAAAGTCGTACTTTCACCTTCATGGTGCTCTGATCCAAAACGAAAGACGCTCCCTATTGACTTAATTCACACTGCCAAAAGCAAAAGCGAGCTTGGCTCGTCCAAGTGTCATAGGAAAACAACAACAAGGAATTCAAATCATCATTAACTTTGTTTAAAAATTAATTATAAGCGCTCCTATCAAAATTTTGAAATGAAAGAGCTTTTATTTCGAGTAAGTGAGTGATTAATATAATTTTCTATCCACTCCGTGCAGTTCTTGTCATTGGCGTGCCAGAGACCCTCTAAGGCAATGATTTCTGCCATTTTTCATTTTGTTGTATTTTACATTTTTTAGGATTTTACTGACATTTGCATTTTATCAGGAAAATTAATAGATAATTTTGAGTAAACAGTTATCCATTAATTTTCCTAATAAAGTACAAATATTAGTAAAATCCTAAGAAAAATGTAAAATAAAATACAAATTATATGTATACATAATAGTATTTTACTATTATGTATATAACTTGGAAGCCCGGTGGCTTAGTGGCAGCGTTTCACGCTCATATGACACAGATCCGAGGTTCGATCCTCGGGTTGAGCAAGATTGACTCAGCCTTTCATCCCTTCAGTGGGTCAATTAACTCAGTACCAAGCATGCTTGGGAACTAAACACTGGGGGTCTTACGTTAGGCTGACCACCTAACTGAGACATATGCTTCGCACCCCAGGACCCTCGATCATGAAAACAGTTACGGGCACTGTAGGCCTGGCCCACATGGGCTGTCGTGCCATGGAGTTTAGTTTTTATATATAACTTGAAATATTTTTTACTATTGCATTTTGCATTGCCATTAGAAATAAAAAATATTCAGAAATACAAGCAGATTATTAAAGAATGCAAAATGTATAAAAGTGAAAAAATATTAAAGATAAAGACTGCACACACAATATGATTAAATTCAATACTATTAAAATCATATATTAACAAATTTACTATAAATGTGAAATTTATAACTGTGTGTGTTTTTCCAGGAGTCAAACTATTTTAAGCTCTAAATAGATCCACTTCATGATGTCCATATTAAATAGAGTAAGAAAATTTCGTGACTGAGATTACAAAATTCATAAAAGTGTACAGAAAAACTGAAACTGACAACTACCATGAATATTTATATATGTCATCCATAACATATTTAAAGATTCACAGATACACCCTTTCAAAAAAGTTACCGAGCTGGCAGCTGAATGGCTACAGCGTTCTGGTGCGTTTGGTTAAAAAAGCATCGTAGGTTTGTATTACATTTGGAGCAAGGATATTAGTATTGGTTTGAGATCAACTTGAATAACTTTAGATCCCGATCTAACTTAATCAGCGTGTGCAATAAATGACAGTTGAGCGACAAGCAAACCAAAATCTTTCAGAATAATTTTTCATCAGTTGAGAGAATAATTTTTCATATAAATTCAGAAAAATCCCAAGTATCTACAAAAATAAAAGGTTTACAACAGATCCGTTATCAATAAAAAAATCTCAGTCAACATGCAGCGGGTATACAACCAATGACTTACAACTGTTTTCGAATGTTAAATTGTCGACTTCGCGATGTTGAATATCCATTTCTATGGCCAACAATTGCCATAATCGTACTCTTGGGAATGAAGATTACAGTTCGATCCCAAAAGCTAAGAAAAATGGATGTTACACTTCAGCTTTCAACACGCACATTTATCAACGTGAATGCTTGAGAGATTTCAAAATTATCTTCCTTATAACACAGAAATTTGACCGACTGTATAAGAAAAATTTTCTTGCCAAAACAATGTGATGCGTATTCAAAAAGTGTACCATCTTTCAGCTATCCGATTGGCTGTTTACTATATGGCATAAAATTTCCACACTCTTGTCACTTTGCAGGTAAAATGTCCAAAACTTTGATGCCAGGAATTACTAAAATAATCTACAATCAAACACCTCCTTTTAAATGGATTGTCGTAATTGTACAGCAATCTTCAGGGTGAGAAGGCCAAGCTGGCAGCCGAATGGTTAGCGCTCTTGCCTTCGGTTCAACAGTTCGTGGGTTCGAATCCCACCTTGGGCATGGATGTTTGTAGTGGTTCGGAATCCACTTAAAAGCGTAAGTCCCGGTCTAATTAGCCCTCGTGTGCAAAAAATGACCGTTGAGCGACAAACAAACAAGCCTCCTTCTTATTCTTTAAAACGATCTATATTCCAAACCTGATTTTATCTTACAAAGTGGTTTTTTTCAACTAAGCTAAGTAAATAACAACATGACTTTTTTTAATTTCAGTTCCCCTCTCCCCCAAAAAAAACATTCTACACAAAAAATTACTGCTCACAAAAGCAGCTGTGTTGGCAGCAGACTGGATTCTTGCCTTTAGTTCAATTTCTAGGGATTGAATCTCACCTTCAGCTGCCGAGCTGGCAGCCGAATGGTTAGCGCTCTTGCCTTCGGTTCAACAGTTCGTGGGTTCGAATCCCACCTTCAGCATGGATGTTTGTAATGGTTCGGAATCCATTTAAAAGCGTAAGTCCCGGTCTAATTAGCCCTCGTGTGCAAAAAATGACCGTTGAGCGACAAACAAGCCTCCTTCTTATTCTTTAAAACGATCTATATTCCAAACCTGATTTTATCTTACAAAGTGGTTTTTTTCAACTAAGCTAAGTAAATAACAACATGACTTTTTTAATTTCAGTTCCCCTCTCCCCCAAAAAAACATTCTACACAAAAAATTACTGCTCACAAAAGCAGCTGTGTTGGCAGCAGACTGGATTCTTGCCTTTAGTTCAATTTCTAGGGATTGAATCTCACCTTCAGCTGCCGAGCTGGCAGCCGAATGGTTAGCGCTCTTCCCTTCGGTTCAACAGTTCGTGGGTTCGAATCCCACCTTCAGCATGGATGTTTGTAATGGTTCGGAATCCATTTAAAAGCGTAAGTCCCGGTCTAATTAGCCCTCGTGTGCAAAAAATGACCGTTGAGCGACAAACAAGCCTCCTTCTTATTCTTTAAAACGATCTATATTCCAAACCTGATTTTATCTTACAAAGTGGTTTTTTTCAACTAAGCTAAGTAAATAACAACATGACTTTTTTTAATTTCAGTTCCCCTCTCCCCCAAAAAAAACATTCTACACAAAAAATTACTGCTCACAAAAGCAGCTGTGTTGGCAGCAGACTGGATTCTTGCCTTTAGTTCAATTTCTAGGGATTGAATCTCACCTTCAGCTGCCGAGCTGGCAGCCGAATGGTTAGCGCTCTTGCTTTCGGTTCAACAGTTCGTGGGTTCGAATCCCACCTTCAGCATGGATGTTTGTAATGGTTCGGAATCCATTTAAAAGCGTAAGTCCCGGTCTAATTAGCCCTCGTGTGCAAAAAATGACCGTTGAGCGACAAACAAGCCTCCTTCTTATTCTTTAAAACGATCTATATTCCAAACCTGATTTTATCTTACAAAGTGGTTTTTTTCAACTAAGCTAAGTAAATAACAACATGACTTTTTTTAATTTCAGTTCCCCTCTCCCCCAAAAAAACATTCTACACAAAAAATTACTGCTCACAAAAGCAGCTGTGTTGGCAGCAGACTGGATTCTTGCCTTTAGTTCAATTTCTAGGGATTGAATCTCACCTTCAGCTGCCGAGCTGGCAGCCGAATGGTTAGCGCTCTTGCCTTCGGTTCAACAGTTCGTGGGTTCGAATCCCACCTTCAGCATGGATGTTTGTAATGGTTCGGAATCCATTTAAAAGCGTAAGTCCCGGTCTAATTAGCCCTCGTGTGCAAAAAATGACCGTTAAGCGACAAACAAACTAAACCAAACCATCAGGGTGAGAAGTAAAAATTTTAATCCCAGTTATTGTTAAGTATTTGGAAATTTAATTTTCTCGCCTTTTTATTTTCTGCATCCATTTATGTCAAGGTGTGAGCTTGGGGGTATTCCGGGTCTTGTCCTTTATGAGACACGAATAAGGCAAACATACTCTATAAGACGGCTTTGAGGACGAAATATACACAACTAACGTTCAGATGCCCAAAAAAAAGCCTTAGTCTATTGGGCTGTCAGTTAATAGATTTATCTTTAATCAATCTTAAAATTCTTTTATATAAAGAAAATAGATAACAGGAAGAATGCACATTATGAAATTAGTCAAAAGATAATGAAATCATGGTACATGGATGAAAAAAAGAAAATTCAAAACACTTCTTATTTCAAATTATTTTAATATTTTTTTACAAATTTTTGAATTGCACATAATTTTTTATCACGATTTAAATATTACTATTAATTTAAAAGCACTGAATATATTTTCCAATAAAAATAAACAAAAATAATACTTCAATAAAAGAACTGTCTTTAAAAATAGTTTGAAGGGATTTCCAATGATAGTTTTACAAAAGGCTATACCAAAAAGTGATCAAGAATCGCTATGGTATAGATATATTTATACAAGGATTGGTTATGCTAATTTTTTTAATAACGTAAACGTTTCGTTTATGAAGACTCTTTTGTAAGGCTAGAATTTGATCAGTTCATTCTTGCATGAATATTAGAGCAATTCACGAATTAAAATTCCTTTTTATTCATAAATATTTTTCATTAAAATTAAAAAGATAACTTAATAGAGTAACATTACAATTGCGTTTGTTTGTATCCCAATAAGTGTTTTTAAAATTTGTGTCTACACTCAGTTTAATTGACGCAGTTTTAATCCCTTATGTAAAATACAATATTTTAAATTATGAAAAACAGCTGCATCAATGTACAGGGTGATCTTTTTTGAAGTGACAGTGTTTAGAGCGTCCTGTAGCGCGATCTAATAGCCGAAATGACACCAAACTTGTTATTTAGACTAATCAAGTGTTGGGAAAAAAAATTCCGTGAAAAAGTTTTAGTTCATAAGTCACCGCTAGGGCATTTATTGGCGCTGCTGTAGTTTACAATAACGAGGATTAGCATAAAACACGTGTATCAAAGCAAAATGCAAATATTGTTCGATGACAGTGTAATAGGGTCTATAAAAGCAAGTAGTAGACAGCCCAGACAAATAATCTCAGCTGAAGTAAATGAGCTCCAGTGGCCATGCCTCTCACATTACCGGAACGTGCGCTTATGTTGGTGGAATATCACATTTGTCTATTCTAAAGGACAACATAACAAAGACAGTGCGGAATATTCCATGTGACATGTTACGTTCGGCTGTGGGGAACGCTGTACGCAGAATGCACGGTGTTACTTCTGAGAACGGAGCTCACATGGAATGTGATCTAATTCCTCACCGGGGAATAAATAAACATTAATAATTTAATTGTACGATTGTATGTGTTAGTATTTCTCTTTTCTCACATTTTATACATTGTAAAGCGCCACAAAATGACCTAGTGGCGATTTTTGTAACTCAAATTTTTTTCACGGAATCCTTTTTTCCGTGTCTTGATTTGTCTGAATACCAAGTTTGGTGCCATTCCGGCTATTAGATCGCGCTACAGGGCGCTCCAAACACTGTCACTTTAAAAAAGATCACCCTGTACTTCGAACTTATGTACAAAAAACTGATTCTCAGAATTTAATAATATTTTTGGCTGCAATGGGAGGAAAGGAAAGATACACAACCACTTCGTTACATTTGAATGTCGATATAAATGAAACATTAACGAAAGTAAAACGAAATATAGAAAGACGTAATTATCCCAATGAATATAATTTAAAAAAATTTCAACATGAAAGCTGTCATACTGAGAATCCTATGGATCTTTGTCGCTAAATAACTATTTTTTCACTTAACGATTAATTTAACCTAGACTTGCAGTTTAAAGTGGATTCTGAACCACTACAAATATCCCTAACCAAGAGCTCTGGTATCGAAAAGCAGAACTGGAGATCCAGTACTGTACATATTTTTCTTTTCGAAGTAATTGAGCAGGAATAAGAGTTTCAAAGGGGAAGAAAAAATGTTTATCTTCCTGAAGAGAACAAAAGTCCGAAAAAGGTGTGGATCATGCCAAAAATAACTGTAATTAGCTATTATTAACGGTTAAAATTTCTGATGCTGATATCAAAGTATGGAAATGAAATATAGCTTATGTTTTAAGTTAATTAAATGGCAACATCCTAGCATATAAGATTTACTTTATTCCAAGCAGCGTTTTCACTTCAAATCCGGACAAAATTTCGGCGATAAAGAGATTTTATTAATTTGGTTGTACGAAAATATTGCTTATAGCTGTCTATATTTAACATGGCACCAACCAAAAGTTACTTCATAGAATTAATTGAACTTTTTCACACACAACCTTTGCTATATCAGCTCTCAAGACATATAATGATTATGCGGCTTAAGTGCAAAGTTGGGTTCGAAAAAATACAATTAAATCCTTTGTCGGGGAAAAACGAAATTAATTTCCGAACAACCCAATATATAGACTCGCGATGTACAAACACATACAATTAATGAAAAAAAATCAAATTCCAAAATCAGATTTGAAAATTATGGAAGAATTCTTAAAATATGCTTAAAAAAAAAGAAGAGAACGTGAATTTTTTAAACTTATATATTTCGACAAATTAAATGCTATATCATTTCTCCTTCAATTAATAAATTGAAAACTATAACGCAAAACGAAGTTTTAATTAGAAAACAAGGTTTTTTTTTTACTAAATTATTTCTGACATCATTTGAGCTTCCAGGCGAATAAAAACATAAATTAATAACGCACCAATCAGCGAAGAACTCAAAGTGTACATGTTTCATCTAGAAGGGAGGGAAGCACTTCTCTCCCCTTCATATGAAATCTGGTTTTTAAAGTTGGAGTTTTGAAGTGCTTAAGAGAGCGGGAGATGTTGATTTTTATGTAAACACTGATAAACTGTTTTCTTTTTCTTTTTTTTTAAGTAAAGAATAGAAAGAGAACTCTGATATTAATTATAATATTTTCGATTTTTTTTTCTTGAAATCTGCATATTGAAATATGAATAATTCGTTTTTCTTTATTTCTAAATGAATTATTTCTATCTTGTTAATTTTAAGTTATGATAACATTGCTTTGTTTGTCATAATATTTTAAGCAATAGATTAAAAAGTTATCAACGAACTATCGAATTTTTTCAAATTACTATCATGTTAACTAATAAATATTTAGGTAACTACAAAACCTAAAACTAATTTTTACAATTTCTTCAATCAAACATATTTTTATCACTTAAGTTTATTTAATATTTCAGCATTTTTAATAAAAATATTTTCAGTATATCTAATGGTAATAGCTAAAATATATTAAATTTCCTTAAATTTTAAAAATTATTTTCAAATAATGTACACAAAACATCTAATATAATAGACGGAAAATAATTAACTCCCACCTGTTAATATCGAGGAAAAGAATCTGGATACAAATACACAGATATTCCTCAGAAAACACAGGGAAAAATAATTTATATAAGCTTCTTTTAACTAATAATTTCCTTAGGATATCATAAGTATTTATCTGCGACATTTTTAGCTGTTTGATATCAATTTTTTTAAGAAATAAAATCATGAAGTTATCAAACTTTTGATTTAACTTTAATTAAAAATTGGAATTAATGTTTTCGATCAACATATAGCTTATAAGGAATTTTGAGTATTTTAGTTAAAAAGTTTTTATTAATATTACAAAATAAACGAGTAATCTTAAAAATTCATATTTATTGGTATTTTTCAATTATCAGTTTTAAAGCCTATGATTTCGTAAATTTTCATCGTATAAGTTTCATTCACTTCTGTTTTTAGCATTTACATAGAAATTAATACATATTGAGAAAATAAATGAAAAGACAACAGACAGAAACGATACATTTGTTAATAAGAAAACAATATGCGCATGAAATATTAATAGATACAAATAGTAAATTGTTTAAAAATACTTATAAATTTCAACTACTTAAAAGTGAAATACTTTATCAATTATATAAAATTAATGAAAAATAAAATTGATTGAAATGTGCAATTTTGCAAAATGAAAAATATAAAACGGAAAGGTAGCAATACATTTAATTGTCAGTTCATTTTAGAAATCAATTTTTTTTTCATTACTAAGCTCCAACATTACTTTGATTTTAAAAGAGTAAACAAAGATTTTAAATAATTTATACTTAAAAAAAGGGAATGACTTTTTGGTTTTAGAAATATGGGTCTAAAATGAAAGTAATGATTAAAGAAACAATTAAATTAATTATAATGAAGCAACAAAGTTCAACAATCTTTTTGTACGAATTTAGCACAATAACGAATCTAACTACTGAATTAGTTTTTATCACAAATATTGAGTTTTCTGAGCGTTAAATGTAAAATGATGACATTTGCTAGAATATCATCAAAAGCTTCCGCAAAATTAAAAGTAAAGAATAACCGATTATATGCAAAACGCTATGAAAATTCCCTAACTTTCGAATTTAAATATAATGTACAGATATACATGGATTGTTTTATGGCAGTATTAAAATTTGAAACAAATTATTACAGCAATCAAATCAAAATATCTTGGAATTAATTTTACTCATTAACGAATTTATATTATTACAAATAAGTTACATACAGAAAATGCGTGTTTAGGAAATTATTGAGGTTACTTTAACATATTTACGAATAAAATTTATTGAAATTCGAAAATTTTTCGACGTTTTATAAAGGAACATTACAAATTATAAAATAAAAATAGTTCAGACTATTAATGTAATAAATTAGGATGGGATCCCAATGATAATTCGATATCAATCGATAATATATGAGCAAATATTGAAAATCAGTATTCAAATATTAATAGAAAACTCATCTACATAAACGTAAATGAAAAAACACTTTCAAGGAAAATGATGAAACAGTAAAATTAAATACGTTATATATACAAACATACACACACAAACATACATTATATATATACATATATATATATATTCTTTCATTAAATTTTATTTGACATAAAATTTCATACATGAGAAATTATTTTTCACCAAATAACTAAATTATGGTGGAAAATTAGAATTTTTGGAGGAATTCAAACATTTATATTTTTTATAAGCAAACATTAATAATCTATTTAATAATTATTACATAAAATATCTATAAATCAAAAATAAATATGTAAATATGGAGTTATTTCAACACTTTCCTCTAATTAGGAATTTCTTAATAAATTATTTAATATGTAAACATTTTACTGCCATTAATTAATCAAACTATTGTTTGTTAAAAAAAAGTCAATAAATTCTCTGAACAAAGAGACTTAAAGTATATAAAGAGAAAATATCATTTATGATTAAAGATATTGGGAAGTTTTAAGACAAAATTTTCATTCTAATACAATGCTTACCATTTCGCAATTGATTTCGTGATGCATGTTTTTACTGAGCTGAAATCCGCAACTTTTCTGGAACGTTTTCACTTGCTCTTTGTTTACTGTTGTACATGGTTGCCAATAATATCAGGGTTGCCAATGAAAGTAAAATGAAGCGAATATATTTTAGAAACTCCTAATTATTATTTTTAATTTATTTTTGTCGCCAATAATGCCATCTTTTTAACCGTGAATTTTTTATCTTTCGAAAGTCGCATTAAGCAATTAATATTTTAAAATCCTTTATTCACCGGTTTTCTTATAAATCAAGAATTCAAAAAAGATATTTGGCCCTAAGTATCTCTGTAAAGGAATAAATGATTTCGTTTTTCATAATTTTTTTACGTGTATTTTAGATAACACAATTTTGAATCCTTATACGAAAAGTTATTATAAGCGGTTTTTTCCCACAGACTTCCTTTATAAGACTTATCAACATTTCTATTTTTTGTGATTATTTCTAAACATTCATATGGATGGAATTTAAACATTGCAAATTCACAAATGACAAATAGAAGTTTCCTTTCTCTATTACAAAGAGTCTGTACATTAACTTCATTTATAAGTAGTTGATTAAAGCATTTTTCGAACATTTCTTTAGAAAGCATTGTGGCATCACGCATTGAAAATTTAAGCGCCCTACTACCTCGAAAATCGGTCCTGGAGTTTCCAGTAATCAAAGATGTGGAAGGAATAGGAATTAAGGGTTAACATTGACATTATTATTAACTTTTAAACTTTCGCGCCATATTGAAAACGAGCTACAACGAGCCTATGGAGAAATTTATTAAAATATTTAACAAATGCTATTATGACTAGACCTTCACATTTTGTAGTATAATTCTAAAGAATAATAATTTATTTTTGTTTGAAATTTATTTTTAAAAGTTTTTAACTATTTTCAAAATGTCTCAATATTTTGAAGATATGCTTAAAACATAAGTATGACGAATGATAAAGAATTTAGAAATTTTAAAAATGACATTTTGCAAATAAATTTATAAATACAAGGAAAATTTTTATTATTCTATATATTTAGATTTTTTTATTTTTTATAAATAAAATTTATAATTTTTTACAAGTATATATATATATATATATATATATATATATATATATATATATATATATATATATATATATATATATATATATATAAACTTTTTAACAGCTAAATCTATTGAAAAAATTTATAATTTTCTCATGTAGTGAACTATTTTATTTTTTCTATATTTTTTAAATTTTTTAAAAGAATTTCTATATGATAAAGTACACCAATTCTATAATTTTAAATCAAATAGTTTTATAAAAAAATTCTTAAAATGTATAAATTGTTTTGTAATTTCATGCTCGATTAAAATCTTTTTGATGTTTCGCATTTTAATGTCAAGCATTAATTTGAATGGCGAAAAATTTGTTATTTTTGAGGCAGTACTGTTCATTATGCGTCGGGCACTAGATACATGTTTATACCATTTTGTGGGTTCTTTTAAAGATAATTTAGTTAAAACTTTAAATATGGTTTGATGCATATGCTTAATTTGTTAGTTTCCACGGGTACTCCAGTCCTGGTCGGTATTAGCTCAATACTTTCTTCAGTACAGTAAGATTGAAATTCATAGGATGTAAAAGCTCATCTCTTTCCTTGAAATTACTCGACGAGGGTTACCAAAAACTGTTTACTGTAATTTTAGCTTATCTAATGCATGTTGTGCAGCGATAGTTTTAACAGAATATATCCAAATAAATTTTTTAAAAGCGTCCACTACAGAAAAAAAGTGTTTGTAATTTTTGTTTGAAGATGGCAAGATTCTTAAATATCAATATGATAAGTACAGAGAGGTGTATCACCTTTTGTGATTGGATAAAGAAATCCCTCAGGTTTACCTGATTATCTGGATTGGTTTGGTTTGTTTGTCGCTCAAATGTCAGTTTTTGCACACGAGGGCTAATAAAACCGGGACTTACGGTTTAAAGTGGATTCCGAGCCACTACAAACATCCAAGCCCAAGGTGGGATTCGAACACACAAAATGTTGAACGGAAGGCAAGAGCGCTAACCATTCGGCTGCCAGCTCGGCCTGATTTTCTGGAAGACAAAGTACATGTGATGCAACTTGCGATAAAAGTCTGTGTTAACTTACCTAAATTTGGACTAATCTAATTTTTTACTTCCCTAAATTAGTCTCATTTAAATATTTCTGTTGTCTTATGTATTGAAAAATTATCTTTAGAACGCGCATGTTGAATTAATTGATTGCATATGGCTTGTAGGACGACCTAAAGTTCTTGATCTTGGACCAATATGTATAAAATATGCCGCTTTTAACTTAATCAGAATAAAGTGATTTTTCGACAGAATTTTTCATATTGATAATGAATTCAGTGGATTGAGACTTTATTATCTTTTCTGTGTAGTATCATCAGGAGCCATAATCATAACAAGGTATCGACTTAAAGCATCAATATGTTGCATTTGTTTACCTGACCTAAGAGAAATAACGTAGTCAAAGTCTTGTAATGAAAGAGCCAAATTAATCACGTTATTTTTGCGCATAATTCAGCTTTATTCATTGTTTTTTGAAAAGCCATAAAGTCTGTAACTATTTTACATTTAGTCCCATGTAAATATAAGCGGAATTTTTTAAGAGCTTCTAGAACAGCGAGTACTTCTAGTTCATAACTGTGTAATTTTTCTTTCAGGGAAAATGTTTTACTACTCATATACAAAATTGGGTGAAAGTTTCCTTCATCGGATTTTTGCAGGAGAGCTGCGCCAAATTTAGGTTTAGATCATGGGTTCCCAAGCTTTTTTATCTCCTGAACCACTTTCAAAGTTTTACTATTTTTGGTAGACCCCCTGCTGCTAACAATAGGTACCAAGGTACTAACAAAAACGACTTAAACAAAAAAGTACCTAGGTACCTAAAGTTTAATCTTCACTGGCTTTTTGTTCTTTTTTATAGAAGTTTAGAATAATCTCTAGTATTTATAATTTTTACTACATAACTACCTACTACACTCAAGTAGTAAAACAAATATAATATGATTGATAAATTATAATATACAATAAAAATATGTATAACAAATATGCAGATATTTATTTTTTCCAGCACTGCAAATACTGACATCGATTCACTCACAGTCACACTTTTATGTTTAAAATCCCGGAAACAAATGAATAACGTTTTTTTCTTGGCATTCGTATTTATACTAATGTAGATTTCAAGCACAGCGCAAGTCGCATTTCATCCCTTTGCAGGTCTAAACAAGCATCCCGGACGAGCGGGCGGCACTTTGCAAGTCTCGACATGTGGTGTACACACTTGTAGTATTATCTATTGTTCTATTCAATTCTGTGTTTGAACTGAGTCTCGAATATTTTTGAGTACCTAACTAGTGAATGATGCTACCTGCCTACGTTGATAGGTAAATTAAAGCCAAAATTTTTGTTCTTTATTATGAAAACCAGAAAATTTTTCATGGACCCCCACTTACAACTTGCGAACCACTGTGTTTTTTCACGTCTACGTGGAACCCCGTGTGGTCTCCTGTGGACCCCTGGGGGTCTACCTTGACCACTTTTTGAATCTATGATTTAGATGAATCAGCGTATACTTGCAATTCCAAACCTGACAGAAATAAATGCAGAACAGGATGAGTTGTGAGTAATTCTTTTAATTTGAGAAATGCCGTCTGTTTGGAGGAACCGAAAACAAAAGTAGAAGACTTACACAGTAGGTCATTATGAAGTCTGGCAGCAATGGCATTATTTGGAATATATTTTCGAAAGTCCTGCCAGGCCCAAAAATGATTGCAAGTATTTGACGTTTTTTTGGTTCAAGGAAGCTAATTACTGCTTTAATTTTTGATGGAGAGTGAGAAAGTCGGAAGCTTTTTGAAACGACATCCGGGCATTACTTCCTCTACCCCACCACCCTTTACGACCGCAGAGGGTAAAACTGAGGGGAAGGAGTTGTTTTTTTAGTTTAGTTTGGAGTGGAATTCCGGCGGGGGTGCAGGACAGAGAAGACCTCGTCTTGTAACGAAAATTGCTGCTTTTAGGCTCCCTAAGCCAACTTAGATATAGCATTATTATGATCGTAGAGACGCCAGTCTCCTTTTATCTAAATAACCGATTAGTTAAGTTTCTCAAGCCAATTTTATTAATAAGTGCTATGTTATTAGAGACATCAGTCTCGAAATTAATGATTAATTATTTGTATATGGGCTTCTTAAGCCAGCTTTATATGTAATTCTCTTGAATATTTGAGACGCCAGTCTCTTATGAATATATCTATGGGCTTCACAAGCCATATTTGATTCATAATAAGTTTTGTTATGTGATGCTTAGAAAATAAATTAAAACTAGCATCAGTAACTTTGTGTTTGATTCTTTCCTCCAAGACCTATGCAGAATCTTTCACGAATTGATTACAATTTCGATTCAGAAGGAAGGAGAATTTCACTGAGAGGATGAAATGTATGATTTTCTATACGAAGGCCTAAAAATTCAACTTTTCTTTGCGAAAATGGTATTGCTGTAAATTAATATTTAGTCCGTAATTTGAAGCAGTTTCAAGAACACGTTTCAATTTCCTCTTCTTCAGTTTTAGACGGTATGATAAAATTCTCCATGTGCATTATAAAGGTACCATCTGCCATCAGTTCTTTAAAAACACAAGATAAATATCTACTAAAAACGGCTGAGGTAATTGTGAAACTAAATGAAGCTTTAAGGAGCTTTCATTGTCCGTTATGGGTAGTAAAATTAGTGTATTTTGTACAATTAGGGTCAACATCAACATGAAAGAAGCCATTTTTAAGTCAATAAAAATGAATACTATGGCACTTTATAACTGATCTAATATATCATCAGTGAGAAGTAATGGATAATAATTTTAAATAATTTTTTTTACTTAATTTACGAAAATCAATACATGAACGTGTAGAATTACTTTCTTTTTACCAAAACAATTAGACTAGCATATTCATTACAAGAAGGTTTAATTATTCCTTCTTTTAACTAATCATTGATTTGTTTGCATATAAATTTTTTCTGGTATGGACATTCGACGTGCTCGTTGACAAACTGGGCTATTATCTTTTAAAATAATATACATTTTCATCCCAGCTGTTCGCGTCTTATTGTGTTTGTAGTTGTTAATTAATTTGTATATTTCTTATTTACACTTTTTGTCAAGTATAAGATTAAAATCGATCAAAATGCCAGAAATTTTAACTATTTCATGTATATCCTGTGTGATATTTCATGTATATCCTGTGTATAAATGATATAATTGATAAGAGTATAAGCTGTTAAATTGTGGTTATCTATTGGTGTGGAACATTTATTATCACTGGTTTTATGGCCAAAAGAATTACAACGAAAGCACTTTGAACCTTTAATTTTGTCTCTACACAGTTTATGTTAATTTTTTTCACAATTAAAACAACGAATAAGAATAGTCTGAATTTTGGTTGTAGTTTAAATCTTAGTTGTTTACCCTACCACAAAAATTTTAGTTTTCATTTTTTGGCAACTTTTTTAATTTCTTTATAAAATTTTTATTTAGTTTTAAATTCTATTAAATTAGTGGCACCTTACAAGATTGCTTTATTCTGGGGAGAATCATTAATGCCTTGAATAACATAATGAATTAGAGCCATATCATCGAGTTGAGCTGGACTGGCGATTTCTCTCATAATTAAAAATTATTCAAATATTGATTCTTTAATTCTTTGACGATTTCAAGTGTAATGAAATTCTGCTGAATTAATTTGTTCGCCACATTCCGAAATTAAAGCAATTTTCAATTCTGAGTAGCAATGGATAGTAGCAATTACTTTTGCTTTTAACAAATAACAACGCAATACCACTTAATGCTCTTTGCGCAAAAATAAATTTTTGAATATCTGATAAATTAAATAAAATAGCAAACGCTTCAAATTTCTGAAGCCACAATTTGACATTTTCGTTTTTATACTTAGAAAACAAATAACCAATATCATTAAAATTAAATGGCAATCTTGTATATGAAAAGAATTAACATCAGTAATACGACTATCATGAACTTTATATCCATTATTATTATTATTTTTAATCCAATGGCGGGCCCACAAAGGTGACTGAACCCTATGCCACAGCAAGGCCAGAAACTGCTACTCATTTATCGTTACCCAGCGAGCACCTGTGAACCAAGTCACGGAGGCGAGTAGCGTTACCCACGCCATACCACCACAAACCCGTTTATAGGGCGGGCCACATTCATACAACAACACAGAAGAAAGGACAGAGAAACACAGAGAAGGAAAGAAACATCCATGCCCGAACCGGGATTCGAACCCGGGACCCACAGCTCAGGAGTTAGTAACGCTAACCACTCAGCCAATCCGTCGGCATATCCATTATTATTCAAGACATCGACTGCGACATCGACTGAGCAGAACTTGGAATCGCATCGCTTTCATCATCAGTTATTTCACAATTTTTTACAATTCTTGAAGTGACTCCAAGGTTTGGTTTGGTTTGTTTGTCGCTCAACGGTCATTTTTTTGCACACGAGGGCTAATTAGACCGGGACTTACGGTTTAAAGTGGAATCCGAACCACTACAAACATCCATGCCCAAGGTGGGATTCGAACCCACGAACTGTTGAACCGAAGGCAAGAGCGCTAACCATTCGGCTGCCAGCTCGGCGAAAAGTGACTCCAAATCATAGTGAGGAATAATAACGTTCTTTCTGCCAATTCAGGCAGTGTGCCAATAATATCGATTTAAAAATATTTGCAATCGAAACTAATTCGATTAGAGAAAAAGTTGCGGTAATATCATCTACTAATTTAGCCTTAAATTAAGATCGCTTTTTTTTAAATGAAAACCAGGGGAAGTTTCTTATTTGAAAACGATTTAATCTGTCACCTTCTTCGCCAAATAACAGCTTGTGAAGTAGTTTGATTTTTTCTCTTTTTTCAGTCTCCAGTGCAAGTGCGATTTCAGTAATATCACTCAAAAACATCTTGAAAATAAGAGTGACTCACCCTGCTTTAAAGTAGAAATCCGAAGCAGCGAATCCGGGCAATAATTCACCAGACCCTCAGCTTGTCTGCGACTCAACGGCGGTAGACTTTCAGCGGGAATGATAAACAAATCTCTTCAGAATAGAATTATTTGAAATAAAAGGCCACAGGGCCCCCATGTGTATTAATTTATTATACTAAAAATGCAATGGATTGGCATTTTGACATAGTATATTGAATATTATTTCCAGTTATTTACAATTATAATTGGATTATGATGACAACAATTAAATTTTAGAATCGAGAAGTTTCACAACACGTCTTAATTATACCATCATAGATAGAAAGTACATCCATGCCCAAACCGGGATTCGAACTCAGGACCTCCCTATCTGCAGTCAGGCACGTTGACCACTAGACAAGTTGGGCGGCAAAAGTAGGTTGTTGAAGCAATATTAGGATAATTTTTCAATAATCTCTGAAGTTAAGAAAGTAGACATTATTTCTGTCTGTTTTATTTAAATATTATTGAATTAATGTATTTCTTTTAATACAGCGTCAAATAAATTGAGGATGTGAAAACACTGATTTTCAACTTAAGGTTGGGAAGAATCTGGTATGAAAATCAAGTTATAATCGGATATACTTAAGCTATAGTCAGAATTTTCATTTTTCTTAAAATGCACGTGGCCAAGATATAACGGCACAAAAATATTCGCTGTATACGAAATTAACAATTAAGTCATGTAATGGATAATTTGGGAGTGATTTAAAGGTACCAGTTGAAAACGTCAATTTCGACCAAAAATTATAACTGTTTTTTATTTTTTCTTTAAATAAGGAATTTAATTAGCTTTCCAAAACAGGTTTGTTTTTGTCTCTACATTAATTTGATTCCGAGATATGAAAGATAAAAAATTAATCAGCAAATGTGAGAATTTCTATAATACACAATATTTAATCTTTAAATGCAATTTTCTCAGAACTGGTTATATTGCTTATAATTTGCAGGCTTCAAAAATGATAATTCTTAAATATTTTCATAATATCACTATGAAATTTGAAGAGCTTAATCTGTATATTGTTTTCTAGAGAATGTACTAAAAAATTTTTAATCACTTAAATATTTCCCAAATTATAGCCTGTTATTCGAATAACGGCATAGAAAATTTGGCTAAAATTTCAGTTTAAATATTCAACTGTCCCTATTTTTTTTATTTCTTAACAAAAACTTAAAATTTTCATGCTTTAGATAACAACATATAGATTATTTGGTATTAATTTTTTTTCAAATATGTTTAATAGTTTTGGATGTAGCATTTTAAAATTTGTTTTTAAAAAATGCTTAAAATTATATACATATTTAACATTTCTAAAAAAATATTGGGATATATCAATTATTAGTATATATATATAGCTCATTATTAATGTTTTCTAATAAGAAAAAATGGTTACAATATATATATGCAATGTATTTCAAAAAAAATTGCTCTGAACGTGTTGGGGTACCTTAATTTTGAAATAATTAAATCAAAGTTTATTATTTCCAGCGATGATTCTTCCCATGTGACACATAAAATTTAAATGGTTTATTTTCCAAACGTTTCGATCAGTGGCGTAGTGAAGGGGGGGGGCAAGGGGGTCTATCGTGCCCGGGCGCCGCTTTCAGATGGGCGCAAAATAGTTGTTACGAAAATTTTTTTCAGAAAAATTTTATTCCTTTTTAATTGAAATATCAATTTTATTCGGAGAAATATATTTTAAATTTAATAATTATTTTCTCCTGTTAAAGAGCTTGCCATAAATGAAAATGTTCCAATATTTATATTTCCATATTAATAAGTTAATATAGTTTAGTTCATATTAAAAAAGTGTGTTCTGTTAATCGCGTTTCCATTATTTTTTCTTGCAGTTTTTCATACTTTGCTCAATATTTGTGGTGCTTTATCATTATTTTGTATAGTAAATCTTGTGATGAAAATGTGTTAAACTTTTTCTGATAAAAATCCTGAAATATAAATTATATTGTTCAGTTTCCTTTTTATGCATAGTTTGTTTTTAGTTTTTATAGTTTCTACGTATTTATCAAAAATAATGTGTTGATGTTATATCTCTTTATTTAATCAATAATTAAGGGAGATTCCAAAGAGGTAAGCTCATGGTCTAATCTATAACTGATTTGACTTAGTGTGTGTGAATGCAGCAAGATTCACCATGTTCTTTAGAATTCTAATTTTTTGCAAGATGTCTAAATTAAGTTGCATACCTATGAAAAATTGTAAAATTGATTAAGCAAATAAATCTTTTCTACTCAAGATAAAAAACAAAACAAGATATCTAATGAATCGACTGACAAACAAATCATTAGAGACTTATCATTTAGGAATTGAAAAAATTTTTTTATAGAAATTTTGATGATCTAAAACATTATTTGACTTGGTATTCATTTTTATAGTTATTTTAAAATATTTTATTTAATAAACAATATTTTCCCTCAGAAATAAAAAATGTGAAGTTTTAATCTGATTTTGACTAAAATAAAATAAAAAATCACTCTCTAAAGGAAATTTTATAAAACTGAAATATTATGAATAAAAATTTGTCAAACTATAATTAAAACACAAGTGTGAAAATTTTTCTTTAAAGATTCTTAAAATTTGCATTTTTTAATAATCAAATTTAAAACTTACAAAAAATTCCATTTCAAATAAAATGAATGGATGTGTGTAAAGTATTTCATTTCTCAATTCTTAATAATTTACTTTTATAATTACAATTATTATTACAAATGTATAAATTACGCCATATTCTAATCACTGAAATTTCGAATAGACAACAAGTATATGATAATTGAATTATAGTACCAAGAATTTTGCCAGGTAAATAAACTAAATCTCAGAGTTTCTTTTGCGGAGCTCCTAAATTATAAGTTCCTTAAACTAGCATGTGGCTGTGTTCAATAAAATCCGAGAATACTATAATATAGTTATTTAAATATATTATTATATATACATTCGATATAATTTAGGCTTCAGTGAAACTAAATCTGGATGGTATAGTGAATCTGTAGGGAACTTCATTTTAAAGAATAATACTCATATTATAAATAATTAATGTTGCCTAAAAAATTCTAATGATTTTGATTTTAAATTTTTTTACTTGCTGATTAAATTAACTTCACTTGAGCTTCGTTCTTATCAAGCAAAGAAGGGACCCAACAAGGATGAAAAAACTAAAAATGTTAAAAGAATACTCTTAAAAGATAATGATTTTTATATCCATTTCATTTACTAAATATCATTAAATGCATCAGAAAAATAAGGAATATAAAACGTAACTAAAAGATGCTATTGAGATTTAAAACTTCTGGGAGAAATTCTTGTTCCCATGGAAAAAAGAAAAGCTCTGATTTTATGTACCTCAAGCTTTGTTGTAACCTCTTAGTCTATTGCAATTAAATAAGAGTTTTTTAATCAATTGAATAGATATATGTTTAGTCTTTTGTTTCTTGGTGGACTAATTTGAAATAACTTGAATTTCTCATGGAAAAACAAAACAAATCAATACACGTAAAACAATATGTGACCTTGAATTTTATAACAATTTATTCTTTAACAAGTATGTATAATAGTGTTATATATATTGTGCACATCACAAGAATCAGTTGAATCTACAGTATTAATTTCGCACGCGCACGCTCTACATGATATTTATGTATATATATTCCAAATGCAGCGCAGTTTCGAGTGCCATAAATTACACAATCATCTATTTAAAGACATTAAAAAATATTTGCCACAATCTAGTTGACAGCCTAGTGGTCGAAGACCGTTGTTAAGCACATTTATATCCACCACATAAATTGCCTTCAGTGAGGACTTTTCATTGAAAGTGGAACGTATTTCAGTTTCGCAAGGGAGGAAACCTTGAAAACTGTCACCCGACAGATGTGCATGCAAAAGGTAGAAGCGAAACATTCATCTCGCATTATTCTACAATGACACTAATCGAACACAAGACATTGCGCCTCAAACAGTGCTGTTCCACCAAGAGGTGCATGCTATTTAGTATGCCTTATCAAGGTATACATGGTAGTTTTTGTAGGTGTAAATAGTTAGCTTTACGATAAAGCAAATGAGCTATATGCAAATGAAGTATATATATATAGTCTCACCGTGGTCAAATGGTAGGGCAGTGCCTTTAGAGGGAAAGTTGTTGGTTCCCATCCCAGCTACAATGGAACAGCAAGAGATGGTTTTAAGTTCCTACTTTCTGCATGCAAGTCTGTCGAGGTGGATACTTGAGTTTTCCTGTTCTCCCCAACCCCCACGTGAATATGGCCAATTACTCACAAAAATTCTTCAAGTAGAAATCAATTTAGGCGGCATTAAAATGCCTTAGAGTAAGACATAAGAATGTCTACTACATGGTGACAAAACATCATTCTCCCATTGCTCAACGGTGGATGGGTATCGAATTCGGAAACTTCCTATCTAGACAGCGCTATTTTAACACAAAGCTACATGGCAACCCATTTCATTTTTTCTTATTAGGAATAACTATTGTGAAATTATGTGAATTACATATATTTGCTCTTAAATTTCCAATTGCAATATCAAAAAGTCTGCGCTGGTGATGAAAATACATACTTCAGCATCATTAAGTCCTTTAACACTTTAAATGAAGTAGGCTAGGCAAACAAATAAAAACGAGGAAATGCTGGATATAGGCGTATTTCGCAGAAAAATTACTATGACAAAGGAGACATGTTTAACTGTTAACATAACTACTAATTCAAATCCGAAATATATTAATTACTCAAACACATAACAATCATAATATATATTATAATTATTTCTATTAAATCAAAAGTATGATAATAGGTTTCATAAACTTATTGAGACAAAATAAAGAACTAACTCTTATAAAATGTTCTGTATTTTACCTAAGGCTGTTTACTGAACATAGTAAAGTTCATAGCTACAATTAAAAGTCAATTTATAAGTAAAAATAAAATTGCAAAAAGATAATAGTAAAAATATTGATTTGCAAAAACGCATAAAGTTAATTCTATTTTATCAATTAACATTTATTGTGCATAAATTAATCACAATAGTATTATTTAATCTCGCGGATAATACTTATATTTTAAACACTTGATAAATCAAAATAAAATAAAAGTAAATAATTATTCAGTTCTTTTTTTTTTCTGAATTCCTTGTTTGAAAATTTTGTTGCAGTGATAGTTGAATTGTCAATCTCTCTCAACTTTAATTTAAAAGATCAATGGTCGGGATTAAAGTAAAACAAATGCACTCGAACTAAAGCGTTTTACTGCATGAAAACCAAAAAAACCATTTTCACGAGTTTTTGCATAGTTATACGTATATCTATTTATTCACATTATTTTAAATTCAGTGAAATCATTTTTCAAGAAAATTTTTATTGTAAAATTTTTTCGCGATTGAATACACAACTGTACAATATTAAGTAATATATTGAAGAAAAATTGTATTAGACAGAAAGACAAATAGTTATAAACTATATATCACCTCTTTTTTAATTATTCAAGATATTGAAAAAACTAAACTTTTTTGAAAAATATTTTTATGAATAATTTTCAGCATTTTTAAACAAAAATTAACGAATATTCTCACACATGATGCACATACTTTTTATGCTGCAATAAAATTAAAAAATAATTTCATTTTTTAAGTCATTTTCTGTATCATTTAGAACTGAACGAAATACATTTGCAAAGTCCAAATACAATAAATGTTTAAACATTACTGAATTGATTTTAAATTTAAAAAAATTTAATTTTTGGATACAAAATCAGTGTTTCTCTCTCAACCACGCATTAAAACTCTCACAAGAGTAGAACATCAGGAGTTAGAGAATCGGTGATTATTGTTGAATATAATCAGTTTAGTGGAGAAGTTAAAAATTTTCAGACTTACTTTTTAAAAGTCCTAAAAGCAAGGGTGGAGGGGTTTCCCTCTCTATAATCAATAATCTGATTTTACACAAATTTATAATATGTAGTTTAATTATATTTTATTCTTTAAATATATAGAAATTCAACCAAGAGAAAATTACTACTCTAGAAATTTTAATTAATTTTATTTAATAGATCCTTAGAGGTTATTCAGTAAAGTTTTAAGTAAGAATGAAAAATTCTCAAAACAGTACACAAAAACAATAAAGTACCAAATACACTAAATATAAATCAAAATACAAAGAAAAGCGATAACACCAAGAAAAGATGATCTATTCAGGAACTTTATTGAGAGAAGTTCAAATACCTCACGGGTTTGATTTCACATCAGTGACCCTGTGGAGTGAGGCTCAAGTGTCGTTGCATGAGCTCACGGGTTTGATTTCACACCAGGGACCTCGTGGAGTGAGGCTCAAGTGTCGTTGCATGAGCTCACGGGTTTGATTTCACATCAGGGACCTCGTGGAGTGAGTCTCAAGTGTCGTTGCATGAGCTCACGGGTTTGATTTCACATCAGGGACCTCGTGGAGTGAGTCTCAAGTGTCGTTGCATGAGCTCACGGGTTTGATTTCACATCAGGGACCTCGTGGAGTGAGTCTCAAGTGTCGTTGCATGAGCTCACGGGTTTGATTTCACATCAGGGACCTCGTGGAGTGAGTCTCAAGTGTCGTTGCATGAGCTCACGGGTTTGATTTCACATCAGGGACCCCGTGGAGTGAGTCTCAAGTGTCGTTGCATGAGCTCACGGGTTTGATTTCACATCAGGGACCTCGTGGAGTGAGGCTCAAGTGTCGTTGCATGAGCTCACGGGTTTGATTTCACATCAGGGACCTCGTGGAGTGAGTCTCAAGTGTCGTTGCATGAGCTCACGGGTTTGATTTCACATCAGGGACCTCGTGGAGTGAGTCTCAAGTGTCGTTGCATGAGCTCACGGGTTTGATTTCACATCAGGGACCTCGTGGAGTGAGTCTCAAGTGTCGTTGCATGAGCTCACGGGTTTGATTTCACATCAGGGACCTCGTGGAGTGAGTCTCAAGTGTCGTTGCATGAGCTCACGGGTTTGATTTCACATCAGGGACCTCGTGGAGTGAGTCTCAAGTGTCGTTGCATGAGCTCACGGGTTTGATTTCACATCAGGGACCTCGTGGAGTGAGTCTCAAGTGTCGTTGCATGAGCTCACGGGTTTGATTTCACATCAGGGACCTCGTGGAGTGAGTCTCAAGTGTCGTTGCATGAGCTCACGTGTTTGATTTCACATCAGGGACCTCGTGGAGTGAGTCTCAAGTGTCGTTGCATGAGCTCACGGGTTTGATTTCACATCAGGGACCTCGTGGAGTGAGTCTCAAGTGTCGTTCGTTGCATGAGCTCACGGGTTTGATTTCACATCAGGGACCTCGTGGAGTGAGTCTCAAGTGTCGTTGCATGAGCTCACGGGTTTGATTTGACATCAGGGACCTCGTGGAGTGAGTCTCAAGTGTCGTTGCATGAGCTCACGGGTTTGATTTCACATCAGGGACCTCGTGGAGTGAGTCTCAAGTGTCGTTGCATGAGCTCACGGGTTTGATTTCACATCAGGGACCTCGTGGAGTGAGTCTCAAGTGTCGTTGCATGAGCTCACGGGTTTGATTTCACATCAGGGACCTCGTGGAGTGAGTCTCAAGTGTCGTTGCATGAGCTCACGTGTTTGATTTCACATCAGGGACCCCGTGGAGTGAGTCTCAAGTGTCGTTGCATGAGCTCACGGGTTTGATTTCACATCAGGGACCTCGTGGAGTGAGGCTCAAGTGTCGTTGCATGAGCTCACGGGTTTGATTTCACATCAGGGACCTCGTGGAGTGAGTCTCAAGAGTCGTTGCATGAGCTCACGGGTTTGATTTCACATCAGGGACCTCGTGGAGTGAGTCTCAAGTGTCGTTGCATGAGCTCACGGGTTTGATTTCACATCAGGGACCTCGTGGAGTGAGTCTCAAGTGTCGTTGCATGAGCTCACGGGTTTGATTTCACATCAGGGACCTCGTGGAGTGAGTCTCAAGTGTCGTTGCATGAGCTCACGGGTTTGATTTCACATCAGGGACCTCGTGGAGTGAGTCTCAAGTGTCGTTGCATGAGCTCACGGGTTTGATTTCACATCAGGGACCTCGTGGAATGAGTCTCAAGTGTCGTCGCATGAGCTCACGGGTTTGATTTCACATCAGGGACCTCGTGGAGTGAGTCTCAAGTGTCGTTGCATGAGCTCACGGGTTTGATTTCACATCAGGGACCTCGTGGAGTGAGTCTCAAGTGTCGTTCGTTGCATGAGCTCACGGGTTTGATTTCACATCAGGGACCTCGTGGAGTGAGGCTCAAGTGTCGTTGCATGAGCTCACGGGTTTGATTTCACATCAGGGACCTCGTGGAGTGAGTCTCAAGTGTCGTTGCATGAGCTCACGGGTTTGATTTCACATCAGGGACCTCGTGGAGTGAGTCTCAAGTGTCGTTGCATGAGCTCACGGGTTTGATTTCACATCAGGGACCTCGTGGAGTGAGTCTCAAGTGTCGTTGCATGAGCTCACGGGTTTGATTTCACATCAGGGACCTCGTGGAGTGAGTCTCAAGTGTCGTTGCATGAGCTCACGGGTTTGATTTCACATCAGGGACCTCGTGGAGTGAGTCTCAAGTGTCGTTGCATGAGCTCACGGGTTTGATTTCACATCAGGGACCTCGTGGAGTGAGTCTCAAGTGTCGTTCGTTGCATGAGCTCACGGGTTTGATTTCACATCAGGGACCTCGTGGAGTGAGTCTCAAGTGTCGTTGCATGAGCTCACGGGTTTGATTTCACATCAGGGACCTCGTGGAGTGAGTCTCAAGTGTCGTTGCATGAGCTCACGGGTTTGATTTCACATCAGGGACCTCGTGGAGTGAGTCTCAAGTGTCGTTGCATGAGCTCACGGGTTTGATTTCACATCAGGGACCTCGTGGAGTGAGTCTCAAGTGTCGTTCGTTGCATGAGCTCACGGGTTTGATTTCACATCAGGGACCTCGTGGAGTGAGTCTCAAGTGTCGTTGCATGAGCTCACGGGTTTGATTTGACATCAGGGACCTCGTGGAGTGAGTCTCAAGTGTCGTTGCATGAGCTCACGGGTTTGATTTCACATCAGGGACCTCGTGGAGTGAGTCTCAAGTGTCGTTGCATGAGCTCACGGGTTTGATTTCACATCAGGGACCTCGTGGAGTGAGTCTCAAGTGTCGTTGCATGAGCTCACGGGTTTGATTTCACATCAGGGACCTCGTGGAGTGAGTCTCAAGTGTCGTTGCATGAGCTCACGGGTTTGATTTCACATCAGGGACCTCGTGGAGTGAGTCTCAAGTGTCGTTGCATGAGCTCACGGGTTTGATTTCACATCAGGGACCTCGTGGAGTGAGGCTCAAGTGTCGTTGCATGAGCTCACGGGTTTGATTTCACATCAGGGACCTCGTGGAGTGAGTCTCAAGTGTCGTTGCATGAGCTCACGGGTTTGATTTCACATCAGGGACCTCGTGGAGTGAGTCTCAAGTGTCGCGTTGCATGAGCTCACGGGTTTGATTTCACATCAGGGACCTCGTGGAGTGAGTCTCAAGTGTCGTTGCATGAGCTCACGGGTTTGATTTCACATCAGGGACCTCGTGGAGTGAGTCTCAAGTGTCGTTGCATGAGCTCACGGGTTTGATTTCACATCAGGGACCTCGTGGAGTGAGTCTCAAGTGTCGTTGCATGAGCTCACGGGTTTGATTTCACATCAGGGACCTCGTGGAGTGAGTCTCAAGTGTCGTTGCATGAGCTCACGGGTTTGATTTCACATCAGGGACCTCGTGGAGTGAGTCTCAAGTGTCGCGTTGCATGAGCTCACGGGTTTGATTTCACATCAGGGACCCCGTGGAGTGAGGCTCAAGTGGCATTTCATGAGCTCACGGGTTTGATTTGACATCAGGGACCCCGTGGAGTGAAGCTCAAATTTTGCTACATGAGTGCAGGTGTCTGAATACATCAGGGTCCTATGGAGTGATGTTCAAGGTGCTGTAACATAACTTTTATATTTTATTAAATAACACATGTAATAATGATTAGCTATACTTTCGTGTGAAAATTGATATGAATTAAATAGCCCGGGTACTATGCAATAGCACTGGTCAAAAATTTTAATTATTACAGTTTCGCATAACTCATATGACCATTCTTTGCATAATTATAAATTCAGAATTTATTTTTAAGGATCTTTTGCAAAATGCTCATCTGGAAAATAAAATATTAATATTTTTGGCAGCAGCATTTGATGAAACTAAAAATATTTTTCTGGTTTACGATAATGTAAGTGCACGACAATCGATGAAAATATCTACAAAAGACCAATATACACAATATATCCTGTAGGAGAGTGCAACTGTGTAGTTACACGAACCCTATTAGAATTATAATAAAGTAAATTATAAATTTACAAATCAATTTTAAGATGTAACAATTGACAATTCTTTATTTTCTTTCTATACATTTACTTTTCTACTTCACTTATAGTTTTTTATTTAAAAAGGTAATTTATTTTTAGAAACTGTTTTTCATAAAATATTTCACCAAAATATGTAATAAATAAATATGACACACTATGGTTATTCGACTCTGACATTGTCAAAACTCATTTTGTTTGTAAAGTGCTTATTTTAGTCAATGTGATATGAAAAATTTCATATTACATAGTTTTATGAATTTTGCATGAAAAGATACTTTTTGCACAGACATTTGTTTTATAACCAATTAAATATTAATGCTTTATAATTTTTATGAGACCTTAGTTCACATTTAGCTAAGGTGTACAACCAATGCAATAACTAAGTCTAATATTTTTTCAAATATAATTGTTTTTGAACATCACCATGATTTGATAAATGTTGCTCATATGTGTGAAATATAGAAATCTTAATGATAAAACTATAAGTCTAAATGTTATTTATTTAAATTATTTTTGAAACAATTAAAGTAATTGAAATACAGTAAATTTATTTAGTGTTTACATGCTCCACACATCTAAGCATAATAAATAACTCAGTATTTGATTATAAAATTTGTTACTTCCAGTTTCCATAAAACATATTGAAAGTACAAATTACAGTTCAAAATATCAAGAAATTATTAATGAAATGATCTGGAAAAAAAATTTTGCTTATAAACTATGAAACAGAAAATTAATGTGTATACATTTTCAATTTGATAAATTTCATTTTTTCTAGATACTAAGTATGAGAAAGATATATCAAAAAATAATTGATCTTTGAAAAAATTATTAACCACTTATTACAGCAAAAGTTAATTAAATTATAAAATATCTATAAACGGAGGCTCTAGCGAAATTCTAATAAAAGCAAATTTATTGCATTTTTAAAGATTAAACCAAGTTTTCAAAACAAAAAATCATTTCTAAAAGTCATTCTAATTTTAAATTAACAATCTTGTTGTTCTCAAATAGTTTTTTACATCAACTACATTATTTTCCTAGCATGAAAAGTAACACATTTTGTAAGGGAGTACAAAAAGTCAACTTATAAATGACTTTGGAAAACATATGTTTAACTTTTAATTTTGTATCAAAACTAAACATGAGTGGATTTTTCACTCAATAAATTCCTTTTATGTTTGATTTAGTAAATACCCAGAAAATGCTTAATCACAATACATATGAACAATTATACAGAATAAAGCACACACATACATCATTTCCAAAAGTTTCTAAATCTAGGGTAAATTAAATAAGATAAAATAATAAAATATATTAGATTCTGAACCTATATAAATGATAATGCAAATCTGAATATTAAAGACATCAGTTTGGAGATCTATAAAAAATTGGGAAAAATCCAGAACTCTTTATTTTTAATACAAATAGAAATGCAGATATATAAAAAGATCTGGATATTTACTAAATCAATTACTATCAAAAAAAGACAACAAATGGTAATGCCAATTATTTCTGAGTTAGTTTCCTCAGAAAAAAATCTAGAATATGAGAAATTTCTAACATGTGTCTAGAGATCATAAAGGAGAGTTACTATTTTTTAATTAAAATCCTTATATAGTATTTAAAAAATTTTTCATTATTTACACATATATTTAAAAATTTCACCAACGATACAAAGAATGACAATTGCAATACAAAATTTAACTTAAGTGGCTATGAGATAAAATTTAAAACTATAAATTGCAATTGTTTCTTAACTAAAAATCTTTCAAATTACTTTTCAATCAGTCATATTGAATTTTAGGGAAAAAAAGTACAAGTTACCTGAAAAAGTGCTGTAACAATTAATATAAGAATCATTATTCCACTAAAATTAATTATTATTTAGACCTTAATCAGAAATTTCCAGTGACACAATTTCAAAATATCTAAATTAAAAATTTAACTTAGTTTTTCTATTGTGACTATTTTTATAGAGGTTTGGTTTTAAATTTATAACAAATGAGCTTATCTTAGACAAGGATTTTGCTATAAGTTTTTACTGCAAGAATTTGGTTAAGTTTTCTTTATCGCACCATGATCATTTTTGCACACAATGACCAACTAATCCATTTAAATTTAAAGTAGATTCTGAACCATTACAAATAATCATGCACAGGTGGGATTCGAACGCATGATCAGTTGAATCGAAGGCAAGAACACTTAGTATTCGGTTACCTTTTCATTAATTTAAAACAAGAGACTTTTTTTCTTCACGATATTCCACCAACGGATTTAATTAATGATTGAAATTGCATTCGAACACTCAAACTATAAGTATAAGAATATATATGTACAACTTCAATTCAATCATATCTTAGACTGTTCAGAATAAGAATCTTGGATATATTAAAAAATTTGTGTTTTTCACTTTATATTTCTCATTATGTTAAAATTGGATGAATGAATTAACTAAATTACTATTGCACAATGAAATACTCAGAGGATTGTATTTTTTGGTTCACTTGAGAAAAATGACATAAAAATGAAGTTGTATTAAAATTGCCACTTTCCTACTAATTTTTAAATAAAGTAAAATTTTAAAAGTATTTTGGGTTTTAGATAATAACAAATTTTTAATGTGACATACTTAAGCAAACAATAAAAGTAATAAATGTGTATTCATTATTGAAACATTTTTATTATTTTTCAAATTATTTTTATATTAACAAGAAAGGTATTCAAACCAGATAATTAATTCCTAACTATACAGTGCATTATGTTTCACACACATTTAATGATTAAAATAATCGCTTTAACCACGCCTAAATTAATTTTTTTTTAATTCAACACCATAATAATTTAGATTGTGATCATTCTCATGAATTCCAATTATAAAAAAATAAGCCAATCCATGCTGTTTTTTATGACAAAAACTCAAAGATATTCAATAATTTAAAAAGTTTAATTTTGAAACAAAAATAAAATAATAATGTTGCATAGTAAAATGTACAAGAAAATTTTTATACATTTCAAAATATAATTTAAAATTAATTTTCAGTACGCCTTAAGCAGTTTATTGATAGAGGCACAAACAGTGAAAAAATTAATTCATTTTTTATGTATTTATTTGTTATAATTTCAATGTTTTACATTCGTATAAGCTATTTAATGTATACCTGTGATTTAGTATTTAATAATTAAAAAAACTATAAATAAAATTAATGGACGGCAAACTTATTTCTTAGTCTACATCAAACATTTATATAGAATTGGTGCCAATGGCAGGTTCTTTATTTTTCTTTTACAGCTCCATGCCAATTTTTAACGAAATAAGTTATATGAGCAAAAAAATCGTTAACTAATGTGATGTTTAATGATTGGAATATTAAATTTATACATTTTCAATGAAATTTTTATGCATCTAATTAAGTTAATAGCGATGAAGTATTATCATAATTTTTAATTATTAAATTAATATATTATTCTCAGAATTTCCATTTAACTTTTTAATACGAAAAATTTAATAAAATTGTTAATTATAATGCAGAACTAAATATATTCTGAACCATATAAATATTGTTTTAAATTAATAAATGATCCATTTATTTATTCTTATGTCTATTATTTGTTTGTTTCACTCTTTAGAGTAGTTAATGGCGAAATTAACAAAATAAACAAAACTATATTTCAACGTAAACTGGACGCCATTTATGCAATGCGCGAGTAACAGTAAAAAGTTTTAAAAACTTTTCACACGGTACACATTTTATTATCCAATAAATATCATTAAAATAAAAATGATGGTCTTATCTAAAAGCTAAGAAAAAAACATTAGTAGATTTGTAAATTATATAAAAGTATGTTATTGTGTAATGAAAATTTTGGCATTGTCAGAAAATATGACTCAATTATCAGTAAGGAACAATACAACGACTAGTAAAGAAAGCAATACGCTACAAATTTTATAATAAAATTTAAAAGATTAAGAAATAAATATATATAATTTCTAAGAAAGGAACGGCGTTATTACTTACGAAGTTCAGTCTGACGAAACAACATTATTTTGAGAAGATCATTTCAAATGAAGAGTATCCAAGGAAGAAATGCTGAAAACTTTCAGACGCCAATTTCAGCGCTGTTTCTCCTTTGTTCTTCACAGCAGCCAATGAAATGAAGTAAAAAGTGCTGATTACGTCATTGGCTTTGCATTCAATGCTTGTGTGGATGACATAACGTTATCTTAAGGCATAACAATTTTTTATACTTACTGAAAACAAAGAAGAACCACGTTCAGAGTTAAAATATTAAGTTAGACAATAATTGGGAAGAAAAGAATAAATTTTGTAATAAATTATACACATAGGATATTTTTCAAAAATATACAATAAAAAAGCATTACAATAATGGAAAAAATATTCTCAGTATTTTACTTTAAAATTTAAATTTCTTCAATTTTTTACGCCAAGCACTGCATTAATAATTACAGGTCGGTACTGATACTAGTAGCTTATTAATTTTATCATATTTTAACAATAAAAAGATATTTTACTCTTAATAGTTTGCACTGCTACAATTACGAAGGAAACTCTTAAGAATAAAAAGTTATTTTACTATTAAGACAAGAGAGTAAAATGATTTTCTCATTTTTGAGGTACTTCGAATTTTAGCACAACTTCGATTTTTGAATTAAACTTGATATTACTTGGATTTGGTATAATTTGGTGAGGAAGTTAAAGAAATGTGCTTTATAAATACATTTAAACAAATATTTCATAGATTATGGTCATGACATTTATAATTGCTATCCAATTTGAAAATTTACAATAGAAATCTTTTTTCAGAAAATATGAGTCATTTGTAAGACTAATCCTTAAACAATACACCAATTTGATACAAAATGAAATAAGAATATCTTGAAAATAAGAATATCTACAAAACAGAATAATACAAGAAGAATCAATTAAAAATCGATTTTCGAACAATTTTACTTTTCGGTAATGAAATGATTTGGTTCAACTTTTGTATTTCGATTTAGAAATTTGATTATTCTTAATAAAACTGACAATTTATTGGGATCGACTGCAAATGGAGAATGTCTTCTGCCATTTCATACTCTATTTAATAGAAAGTTTGGATTTCACACTTGCAGCAAAATTAAGATAAATCCTTCTTAAAAATTTGGTATGATTTAACTTAGAAATTAAAATATTTATGAATAAAACAAATTTTTTTACCATAAACTATTTTAATTCGAATTAATTAAAACATTATTTCTGAAAACAAATTTTTAGTTACCATGAAGATAGTTTTCGCTTGACATTTTAAATAAATTGTCGTGTGGGGTCAACATGGGGTGCGCTGCTCCACTTTTCCAACTGAACAATATTCTGGTGCAGAGTCTGGTGTAGACTTCCTCAGTACACACATGCCATAGGAACCCGCTTATAGGGTAAGCAACCATTCACTCCATATTCATACAAGGAAAGGACAAAGACAGGATAGATAGAGATGGAAAGTACATCCATGCCCCAACCGGGATTCGAACCCAGGACCTCCTTATCCGTAGTCAGGCACGCTGAACACTAGACAAGTTTATCGTCAATAGATTTAGTTATTTTTAATATTTCAATTTATTTTCAAATTTGATTATTTTCAGATTTAATTCACTTTCATATTTGCAGTAGAAATGTATTTTAAAAAAGTTCATCAATTCTACATATTAGTAAGAATAAATATTTTCCTTCATAATATCAGTTTTTGGAAACAATGCAAAATGCTTGAAAAGTTTCATTTGAAATAGAAAATATGTTAGTTTTATCTTTTAAAAAATAATTTTCAGATTTTTTCTTTCAAAAGATAAAAGTTAACTAAAGGTTAAAAACAAATTTACAAAGACTACATTCAAAAAGACAATTTTCGGAAATTTTACTTTATAAAATCTGAAAACAAAAGTAATTTTTACAAAA